>CAJQUN010000004.1:24392347-24496912 GCA_907163345.1 Haberlea rhodopensis | reverse complement strand
ATATAATCTTTGGGTCAACTAACCCCAAATTATGCGAGAAAATTTTCCAAGTTGTGGCGGGACAGTTTGAGATGAGCAGCATGATGGGAGGAACTATCTTTCTTTTTGGGTCTCCAAGTAAAAACAGCTCAGCAATGGAATTTTCATCAACCAAACCAAGTATACCAAAGAGCGCTTAAGAGATTCGGAATGGAAACAGCTCAACTTGCATCCACTCCAATGAGTCCTACAATCAAGCTAGACAAAGACGAAGGGGGCACGGGAGTCGAATTCAGTGGAAGTGACTATGTATAGAGGACTAATCGGATCGCTCTTATATCTTACAGCGAGCCGGCCTGATATTATGTTTCTCAGTCTGTATGTGCGCCAGATTTCAGTCAGAACCAAAGCAATCACATTCTATTGCTGCTAAGCGTATTCTGAAATACTTGAAAGGATCTCAGAACGTTGGTCTTTGTACTCCAAAGATTCTAACTTCAGCTTGATCGGATATTTCAGATGCAGACTACGCTGGCTGTAAGATTGATCGTAAGAGCACCAGTGGAACATGTCAATTTCTAGGTGAAAGATTGATCTCTTGGTTCAGTAAGAAGCAAACATCAATTGCCACATCTACAGCTGAAGCAGAATATCTTGCCGCTGGAAGCTGTTGCGCTCAAATGCTCTGGATTCAAACACCAGCTCAAAGACTATGGCATCCAAGCTGTTGACTCTCCGATATTTTGCGACAACACAAGTGCAATCGCTATACCATATATCCAGTTCTGCACCCTCAAACAAAGCATATTGATATAAGACATCATTTTATTATAGATCATGTTGGCAAAAAGGAGATTCGGATCGAGCACATCTCAACAGAGCAGCAAGCAGCAGACATCTTCACCAAACCGCTCCCTGAGGCTAAGTTTAATTATTTCTGTCAAATTCTTGGATTAATTGACTTATCTTGATAGTTTAGATGTTCTCTTCTCTTCGCGCTTAAAGAATTTTGTTGGCACAGATCGATAATACAATGTTCAGAAAGACACAGACCGGTCCGAACTTTCAGACCGATCTATGTCAATCTGAGTTATCCTATGATCTGTCTGGACAATAAATCTTTTACTTTTTATTTATTTAAAACAAAAACAGCCCGGACTGATTGCATTTTAACCGCCTTATCTTTCTTTTATCCTGACCATTTATTTTGAATTGTTTATTTATCAGTCTTCGAGATAAAGACACGTGTCTTCTCTCTCTTATTTAGCGGCTGAACATTTCATTTTCATTCACTTTTTACCATTTACCGCCTGTCTGCTTTCTAACTCTCTCATAATCTCTCAAAACTTTTCGCATACTTTTTCCATTTTACTCCAATGGCTACCATCACTCACAACTCTCTCTCCGTGAGTTCAATGATGTTAGTTCCGGACCTTATCGATGAGATTTTAAAGATGACAACACATTTCAGACCGGATCGATAGAAATCAGATTGACCAGATCGATCGGACAAACAGAGCAAGCTGATAAAGAATATCACATATCAGACCGAATCGATGGATTCCAGACTGACTAGATCGATACTTCAGATCGATCTCAACCTTTATCAGATCAGAGCAGCCTAAGATACATAAGGATGGCTTCTCAGTCCGAACCATTAACGGTTATTTATTGTAGCATTTAATGCTGTAATTAATGCTACAAAGGATCAAAAATTGAAGATTACCATTAAAGGTAAGAAGACAAAGAAGAGCTTACCTGACAGTCGCCGAAAGCATACACCAGAACGGCAAGTATCCTGAAGAAGAAGACTGTAGCTTTCTCAGAATTTAAAAAGAGTCAAAGTTGCACATTAAGGGAAACAATGCCGTTGCTACCCTCAACTATAAAAGGATGCAACAAAAGGAAGACATAGACTCTTGATTCGAACTCACGCTGATCAATTGAAAAACACACAAGAAAGCAACTGCACACGCTTACAAAGTTCAGAAGCTCTCGAGCTGAAGTTATTTATTTAAGCACGATTACTTTGTAACATTTGATCATTGTAGGATCACTGTGCGCATTGTGTATTGAAAAATAGAAGTGAGCAACTTATTGTAACTGTCAGACAGAGTGTGTCTGAGCAGGTTGAGTGACTAGGAGTTTCAGACTGGTAGTGAGGTAAATCCAGCCTGAATCGGGTTTGTACAACAGGATTGTATAAATCAAAGTCTTCTAGTACAAACCTTCCTTAATTGGAAGAAGGGGTGACGTAGAAGGATTACACCACCTTCGAACTTCCAGAAACATATCCTGTGTTTTATCCTTCTGCACTTAGCCATCGAGCCGTTCTTACTTTTACAAGAGCAGACCGTTTCCGCACTTACCTTTTTAGTGGTCTGTTCTGTTCAAAGAGCTGATTAAGAAACAGATTTCTTTCACTAATCCGAAAGAATTCACAAGGGATAAATTTTATAAGGAGTGTTCATTCACCCCCCCCCCCCCCTCTAAACACTCCGGACCGATCCTAACAAGTGGTATCAGAGCAGGTCATCTTAATCAGCACGAAGACTACTAAGCTGATGGCATCATTCAACAAAATCCCCATGTTCTCAAAAGAAGACTATGATGACTGGAGAATTAGAATGCAAGCTCATCTGGCAGCTCAGGATGACGATATGTGGTTCGTCATCACTGATGAACCAATGAAGATTTTAAAAATCAATACAGCAGTAGCCATCTCTGGTGGAGAACCACAAATGGTGGAAAAAGACAGATCCCTCTGGACGAATGAGGAAAGAAAGAAAGCAAATCTCGATAATGTGGCCAAAGACATCTTGTTCAAGACTTTGGACAAGAACATGTTCAGCAAATTGCTCTTCAAAGATTTGAGAGCATAAAGATGAAAAGTGGAGAAACTCTAAATGAGTTTGATGAAAGAGTCACCGGCATCATAAATGAACTGAATGGTCTGGGGAATGAATATTCTAACAGAGAGATCGCTCTGAAAGTAATGAGAGCTCTGCCAAAGGAATGGGATGTAAAGACCATTGCCATGAGGGAATCAAAAGACCTTAACAAGGTTGAACTTCATGATCTGTTTGCAGATCTTAAGGCCTATGAGTTTGAACTGATAAGCAGAGGTGAAGCAGAGCCATTCATCTCTCAACCAAACAAGGCCCTGGCAGCCACTCCAGACCAGATCGCTTCAACATCAGACCGATCTGCTGAACAGATGAGTAACGATGCTATGTCATTATTTATCAAGAAATTCGGTAAATTTATGTCTAAAAATAA
The DNA here is from genome assembly GCA_907163345.1 of Haberlea rhodopensis. Classification (NCBI taxonomy): domain Eukaryota; kingdom Viridiplantae; phylum Streptophyta; class Magnoliopsida; order Lamiales; family Gesneriaceae; genus Haberlea; species Haberlea rhodopensis. Next base: position 24,493,654 of record CAJQUN010000004.1, on the reverse strand, counting down.
GAGGAACTTCAAACCCTCTCATCATTATAAATCAAGAAAAGATGATACTGTTAACGATCAGGCTTGCTACAATTGTGGTAAGACCGGACACTTCATTGCAGATTGCACCAGACCGGAGAAAGAAGAACGGAAAGAGAAGCATCGTGATGATAGAAAGAAGAAGCACTACAAAGACCGCAAGAATCATGGAAAATCCCAAAAAGTCCTAGTAGCTGAAGAAGGAAACAGCAAATGGGCTCAGACAGACTCAGACTCGGAAAGCTCTGAATATTCTTCCAGCGAAAGCGAAGAAGATATTCAATGTCTTATGGCAGACGAAGAAATGAGTCAAACAGACGAGGTATATGATCTTGACTCAAATGAATTTACACGAGAAGAGCTCATGTCCGCACTGCAAGACATGGCTAATGATTATAGGATCTTAGCTGAATCATTTGAGAAGAATAAAGCCAAAATCAGTACTCAAATGGATGAGCACAACAAACCAAGCTGCTCTGAGCAGGGTGAGTGCAAAAATCTCCAGATCGAGCTGAATAAGCTGAAAATCTCTTATGATCAGCTCCATGAAGAAAATAAGAGAATTAGCACACAAAATGCTAAGCTCTCACATATATTCAAAACATGGACAAAATCCAGAACATCCTTGGAAGAATTACAAGAGGTTCAAAGAAACGTCGGTGATTTCACCGGCATAGGCTTTGACACCAAAGAATGCACCAAAGATGAATCTGAGCTGTTGCTGGTAAAGAATCAAGTCAAACAAATGACATTTATTAAATCCAGCACAGTATATGAAACTGAAGCACCTAAGATTCAAACAGGAGTCTCTTACGAGAATCAAAATCTGAGAAAAGGAATTGGTTATGTTGACCAAGCCAAAGAAAAGGCACCAGCAAGATTTGCGTCTATCAGACCAAATCCAAAGGTGCAAGATTGAAGGCAAGGAAGACAATACAATTACTATAACTCAAAACTGATTCAACGAAGATATAGACTACCTTATGAGAATCAAAGGTTTTCACAGCGCACACATTATCACACACAGCATCAAAACAGACCAGCACACAGCACACCCTACACACACAAGCCATTGAAGCTGATACAGGTGTGGGTTCCCAAAGGGCTAATCCGTTCTGGACCCAAATAGGATTGGGTACCAACAATAATTATATTTGATGACAGGTACCGAAGAAACTCGCATCAGACTGGTATTTGGACAGTGGGTGTTCCCGTCACATGACTGGAAACATCGAGCTGCTGTCTGAAGTGACAGAATGTATTGGACCCAAAATCATTTTCGGGGATAACTCAAAGGGTAAGACCGTGGGTAAGGGTAAGATTGTCCATGGTAACATTATTATCAATGATGTGCTGTTAGTTGAAAATCTGTGCTATAATCTGATTAGTATAAGTCAACTCTGTGATAATGGTTATGATGTAGAATTTCATAAACACACTTGCACTGTTAAATCATCAGACGGTATAACAATGCTCGTAGGAATCAGAAATGGAAACACTTATAAGATTAACTGGAATCATGCTCAACCTGATAATCCTACTTGCTTCATCGCTAACAATGATAATAAACATTGGCTGTGGCATAAGCGCTTGAATCATATCAACTTTAAGACCATTGCTAGCCTGTGTAAACATGATTTAGTTATCGGTCTGCCCAAGATCGATTTTGCTAAGGATAAGATCTGCGAAGCTTGCCAAATGGGCAAACAGATCAGATCATCCTTCAAAAACAAGAATGCCAAATCCTCCTCCCGCTGTTTAGAATTACTGCATATGGACTTGTTTGGTCCTATACCAATAACAAGTTTAGGGGGAATGCGGTATACTCTTGTTGTTATTGATGATTACTCACGCTTTACATGGACTATATTCTTAAGCAGTAAAGATCAGACCGGTCCGAAGTTGATCAAGCTGCTGAAACGCACTCAGAACGAGAAATCATCCAGCATAGACAGGATTCGAAGTGACAAAGGCACTGAGTTTTCAAATCAGAATCTTGAATCCTTTCTAGAAGATCATGGAATCAAGCATGAGTTTTCAGCTGCTCGAACTCCTCAACAGAATGGAGTTGCAGAACGAAGAAACAGAACGCTCAAGGAAGCAGCAAGAACAATGCTTGCTGATTCTGGAATCTCTCAAAAGTTCTGGGCAGAAGCTTTAAATACTGCTTGCTACACTCAAAACCGATCTATGATTAACAAGAAGCTGAATCTCACTCCATATGAAATATGGACTGGTAACAGACCATCTGTTTCTCACTTTCATGTATTTGGCTGTAAATGCTTCGTTCACAACAATGGTAAGAGTCATCTTACAGCATTTGAAGCTAAGTCAGATAATGGTATATTCTTAGGATATTCATCAATTAGCAAAGCTTATCGAGTTTTTAATAATCGAACTTTAACTGTAGAAGAATCTGTTCATGTAGTCTTTGATGAAACTTTATGTGTTGAGGGCAACAAAGAATCAATTCAAAATCAGATGGAAAATATCCATCTCGAAGCTAACAGTGATGATGAGATTGTAGCTAACAGGTCAAGAGACAATCCACCAGAACCAGAAGTACCAGACAGACCGGATCAAGGCTTTGAAGAAAATTCAGATCGAGCTGATCCGGATGCTCCTGACTCAAATATTAAAGCAGATGCTGATCATGCTGTTACTGTTCATCCTACCGGACCAGACAATCCAGAGTCAAGCTATCGATGGACTAAGAAGCATCCACCTAATCTAGTGATTGGTAGTCCTTCTGCACCGATCAGAACCAGAGGACAGATGATGGATGAGTTCACTCATGCTGCCTTCATCTCAACTCTGGAACCCAAGAAGATCGATGAAGCTCTGACTGACTTCAACTGGATTAAAGCAATGCAAGAAGAGCTTAATCAATTCGAACAAAATCAAGTTTGGAGTCTAACCCCCAGACCAAGCGATCTGTCTGTTATTGGAACCAGATGGGTTTTCAGAAATAAGCTAGACGCAGATGGAACTGTGGTTAGAAACAAAGCCAGACTGGTGGCACAGGGATTCAGACAAGAAGAAGGAATCGACTTCGATGAATCATTTGCACCAGTCGCCAGACTTGAAGCTATCCGAATCTTTCTTGCTTATGCTGCCTTTAAAGACTTCAAAGTATATCAGATGGACGTCAATAGCGCCTTTCTTAATGGAAAGCTTCAGGAAGAAGTCTACATTGAGCAACCACCTGGATTTCAGAACCATTTGTATCCCAATCATGTATATCTACTGAATAAAGCAGTGTATGGTCTGAAACAAGCTCCAAGAGCCTGGTATGACACTCTATCTCAATTTCTGCTGAACCATGATTTCCAGATCGGCTCAGTAGATAAAACTCTATCTAAGTTCATTAAGGGGGAACATACCCTATTAGTTCAGATTTATGTTGATGACATAATCTTTGGGTCAACTAACCCCAAATTGTGCGAGAAATTTTCTAAGTTAATGCAGGGACAGTTCGAGATGAGCATGATGGGAGAATTGTCATTCTTTCTGGGTCTACAAGTAAAACAGCTCAACAATGGCATTTTCATCAATCAGACCAAGTATACCAAAGAGCTCCTCAAGAGATTTGGAATGGAAACATGCTCAACTGCATCAACTCCAATGAGTCCAACAATCAAGTTAGACAAAGATGAAGGGGGAACGGCAGTTGAAGTAACCATGTATAGAGGACTAATCGGATCGCTATTGTATCTTACAGCGAGCCGGCCCGATATTATGTTTTCAGTCTGTATGTGCGCCAGATTTCAGTCAGAACCAAAGCAATCACATTTTATTGCTGCCAAGCGTATTCTGAAATATTTAAAAGGATCTCAGAACGTTGGTCTTTGGTACTCCAAAGATTCAAACTTCAGCTTGATCGGGTATTCAGACGCAGACTACGCTGGGTGTAAGATCGATCGTAAAAGCACCAGTGGAACATGTCAATTTCTAGGTGAAAGATTGATCTCTTGGTTCAGTAAGAAGCAGACATCGATTGCCACATCCCAGCTGAAGCAGAATACCTAGCCACTGGAAGATGTTGTGCTCAAATGCTCTGGATTCAACACCAGCTCAAAGACTATGGCATCCAAGCTGTTGACTCTCCGATATTTTGCGACAACACAAGTGCAATTGCTATAACGTATAATCCAGTTCTGCACTCTCGAACAAAGCATATTGATATACGACATCATGTTATTCGAGATCATGTTGGCAAAAAGGAAATTCGGATCGAGCACATTTCAACAGAACAGCAAGCAGCAGACATCTTCACTAAACCGCTTCCTGAGGCTAAGTTTAATTATTTCCGTCAAATTCTTGGTTTAATTGACTTATCTTAATTAGTTTAGATGTTTTTATTCTTTTCGCACTTGAAGATTTTTGTCACCACAGATCGATAATACAATGTTCAGAAAGACACAGACCGGTCCGAACTTTCAGACCGATCCTTGTCAGTCTGATTTTATCCTATGATCTGTCTGGACAATAACAACAGCTCGGACTGATTGACCATTTTAACTAGTTGTACTTTAACCGCCTTATCTTTCTTTATCCTGACCGTTTATTTTGAATTATTTAATTCTCAGTCTTGGAGATAAAGACACGTGTCTTCTCTCTCCTATTTAGCGGGCTGAACATTTCATACTTGTTCACTTTTTACAATTTACCGCTTTCTACCTTCTTACTCTCTCATTCTCTTACTCTTCGCACTTTCTTTAAACTCTTTTCAAATGGCTACCATCACTCATAACTCACTCTCCGTTGAGTTTGATGACATTTACAGGGCAGAAGATGCTGCGATGGTGTCCATTTTTAGAGCCCTGGAATCATCTGGTTTAAGGAACTTTTTGGAGTGCGGAACAGTTGTTTATGAATCAGAAATCCGCGAGCTGTTTGCCAACGCCGTCTCCCGGAAGACATCCATTTCTACTACTGTCAAGGGCAAATCTTTCGAGATCTCACCAATGACGATGGCCAAGACCTTTGGCCTCCCCAGTTCCGGACTGACAGAGTTCGGACAGACTCCTCAAGCGTCACTCTTAGATCTTCAGGGGAAGATTTCTATTTCTGGCCACCGATTGCAACCCTCCTTTAAGAAGAAGGAAATGCTCTTCCATTTCCAGGTGCTGTGCGAAGTGGTAGGCAAGCCACTTTTGGGTAAAGCAGGAAGTTTCGATGCTGTAACCGCCGAAAAGTTCAGGGCTATGGCGGCTATTGTATCCGGCCAGAAGATAAACTGGTCCATGATTTTGTTTGGAGTACTGCTGGAAACGGTGATTGCATCCAAGCACGCCGTATGCTTTGTTGTTCCTCTCAGCAAGCTCTTGGAGTCCTTAGGCCTCGAGCTGAGCAAGCCGTCTGCTCTCCGCCCCCTTAAGATCCTTAACTCCAAAGGGCTTGCACTGCTGAAGTCCAAGAGTGTTCCACCTACTCCTGCTACTCTGGCTGCAGTCAAGGTTGAGCAGGACGAGGAACAAGTTGCTGTGCGCAAACCTCGGGTCAAGCGGAAGCTGACCATTCAGACTGACTCGGAAGCAACCCAGTCTGCTCACTCATCACCAACCAAGCCACTTCCCAAAAAGCCCCGAACCCAGATTACCAAACCAGCCAAATCTCTACCTCCACCCATACTGCCACCCCCTAAAGCAACCCCTGCCCCTCAACCTTCCACCCAGCTTTCACAAGCTTCAACCCCTGCACCCAAAGTCACCCTTAGCATTCCCTCTGCCAATCCCGTGGTCAAAGGGATAGTTATCACTGAGTTGGGAGACTATACCCAATCAGGGATTAAGTCCCCTTCCTCCACCGGCAAGGGAAAAGCCATTCTCACCGAACCCCTCTCTTCTAAACCCAAATCTGCCGCGCAGACTGCCATCGACATCGCTATGGAGGATGTTGATGAGAGACTCAAGGAACTCATTGTGGTTTTTGATGAATATGTCCAGTACCGGACTATCAACCACATTGAGCTGTTCTACGGTAAGTTGCACAGATTGAAGAAGATGGAAGAGGAAGCTCTGAAAGGAACAGAGACTGATGATGTTCGACTTGCCGTGCAGCGCTGAGATTTATTTACGGCAAAACACAGATTCAGACTGGCCAATCTGCTTCTAGTTGCCAAAAAGAAGAACTTCGATCCGCTTGCTCCAACTGCCAGAGATGATGGGGCTGTGATTGCTCAACTCGAGATGGATGTTCATGCTCTATCCTTAGCTGTCCGTTTTCAACGACAGAGGCTAGGTACCTCCACTCCAGCCACAAGCCCGGATCATCCTTCTGCAAGCAAGACTCTGGCAGAACCATTTATCGAGGTTATTCCCTCTGATGCAGCAAAACAGACAGAGGATCAGCCTGCAGAGCACGTCCCAGACCAGACCGCGGAGCAGCCATTGCCTAATGCTCCGTCTGCAACAGATGATGAACCAATGAATGATCTGTTGGACTCTCCGACAACATCTATTCCATTGAAGTCATCAGCCTCCCGTGCACAACCCAGTCCAGCTGAAGCACCAGACCTCATCGATCCGGATTTCGTGGTATCTTCAGTGGTTGCAGCTCTCCAAGTTGAGGAACCTCCCAGTCCCCACTCTCCTCCGGGACCATCAGATGAAGATTTGGCCTTCATTCAAGGTTTTTCTTCGGATCTGGTCACTCTGATCCGATCCGAAAGTCATCAAGCTGCCATTTCTTCCATCGTGCCGATTGCTGAAGAAGATGACCATGCCATGTCATCATCAGATCACTCTCCCAGCAAGCTATCTGATGCACCTCCATCCCTGGCACGGACTATCCAGCACTTCTCTGATACCTGTCTGTCCTTGACTCAACGCATTCTAGAAGTTCATCAAGGTCAGAGGGTCACAGCCTTGGACTTTGCTTCTTTCAAAGAGAAGATGAATGCCAGTATCGGAAGCCTTCAGCGCGGCATAAACGATCTGTTTTCTCAACAGGCCTCTTACAAGAACAGTCTGAGAAAAGAGCAGATCGAGCTAGCCACTGAAGTCAGAGCATCTGTTGCCAATTCCCTCCGCGCTCAAGACGTTCGTCTTGACGCTATCAGCGCGCAGCTAGCACAAGTCGTCGACTTTCTTCAAGAGATTGTTGCTGACAAAAAGGGGGAAAAGAAGACAGACTTCAGGCCGCCTTCTAGAAAATAATATATTCAGACTGTGTATTTTAGGATTTTCTTGGTGATCAATAAAATCCTCGTTTGATTAAGTCTGTGTTCATTTATTTTGAACCTCATCATAAGGCTTAATAATAAAGATTTAATCGATCCAACTTAATAATGTTCATTTATTTTGAACAAAGAAGTAATCGATCCGAAAGCATTCGCTTCAGAGCTCTTATCAAGACTGGTTAAAAAGACTTAGAAGCTAGGTTTTGTCATCATCAAAAAGGGGGAATTGGTTAGTTCCGGACCTTATCGATGAGATTTTAAAGATGACAAAACATTTCAGACCGGATCGATAAAAATCAGATTGACCAGATCGATCGGACAAACAGAGCAAGCTGATAAAGAATATCACATATCAGACCGGATCGATGGATTCCAGACTGACTAGATCGATACTTCAGATCGATCTCAACCTTTATCAGATCAGAGCAGTCTAAGATACATAAAGGATGGCTTCTCAGTCCGAACCATTAACGGTTATTTATTGTAGCATTTAATGCTGTAATTAATGCTACAAAGGATCAAAAATTGAAGATTGCCATTAAAGGTAAGAAGACAAAGAAGAGCTTACCTGACAGTCGCCGAAAGCATACACCAGAACGGCAAGTATCCTGAAGAAGAAGAAGACTGTAGCTTTCTCATAATTTAAAAAGAGTCAAAGTTGCACATTAAGGGAAACAATGTCGTTGCTACCCTCAACTATAAAAGGATGCAACAAAAGGAAGACATAGACTCTTGATTCGAACTCACGCTGATCAATTGAAAAACACACAAGAAAGCAGCTGCACACGCTTACAAAGTTCAGAAGCTCTCGAGCTGAAGTTATTTATTTAAGCACGATTACTTTGTAACATTTGATCATTGTAGGATCACTGTGCGCATTGTGTATTGAAAAATAGAAGTGAGCAACTTATTGTAACTGTCAGACAGAGTGTGTCTGAGCAGGTTGAGTGACTAAGAGTTTCAGACTGGTAGTGAGGTAAATCCAGCCTGAATCGGGTTTGTACAACAGGATTGTATAAATCAAAGTCTTCTAGTATAAACCTTCCTTAATTGGAAGAAGGGGAGACGTAGAAGGATTACACCACCTTCGAACTTCCAGAAACATATCCTGTGTTTTATCCTTCTGCACTTAGCCATCGAGCCGTTCTTACTTTTACAAGAGCAGACCGTTTCCGCACTTACCTTTTTAGTGGTCTGTTCTGTTCAAAGAGCTGATTAAGAAACAGATTTCTTTCACTAATCCGAAAGAATTGACAAGGGATAAATTTTATAAGGAGTGTTCATTCACCCCCCCCCACCCCCCCCCCCCCCCCCCCCTCTAAACACTCCGGACCGATCCTAACAAATGACATTTACAGGGCTGAAGATTCAGAGATGGTTTCCATTTTTCGTTCTTTGGAATCGTCTGGATTGAGAAACTTTTTGGAGTGTGGCACAGTGGTTTACGAGTTAGAGATTCGTGAACTGTTTGCCAATGCTGTATCCCAGAAGTCATTCATCTCCACATCTGTCAAGGGCAAATCTTTTGAAATCTCGCCGATGACGCTGGCCAAGACCTTTGGTCTACCCAACTCCGGACTGACTGAGTTTGGGCAGATTCCTCAAGCCTCTCTCACAGGTCTTCAGGAGAAGATTTCTATCTTTGGCCATCGCCTGCATCCCTCATTCAAAAAGAAGGAAATGCTATTTCATTTTCAGGTGCTATGTGAAATTGTGGGCAAGCCATTATTGGGCAAAGCTGGGAGTTTTGACGCCGTCACTGCCGAGAAGTTCAGGGCCATGGCTGCTAATGTTTCCGGACAGAAGATGAACTGGTCCGTGATTCTTTTTGGAGTTCTGATGGAAACAGTGATCGCCTCCAAACAGGCCGTCTGCTTTGCTGTTCCTCTCAGCAAGCTCCTGGAAACTTTGGACATTGAGCTTGGGAAGCAGTCTGCTCTGAGTCCCTTCAAGATTCTCAACTCCAAAGGACTAGCACTGCTGAAGCCCAAGAGTGCTCCACCTACTCCCACCGATCTGGTGGCTGTCAAGATTGAGGAGGGAGAAGCCCAGGCTGCTGCTCACAAACCACGAGTCAAGCGAAAGTTAACCATCCAGACTGACTCTGAAGAAACTCAGTCTGCTCCCTCGCCACCAGCCAAGCCTCTTCCCAAGAAGCCAAGAACCCAGATTACCAAACCAAAAGCCTTACCCATATTGCCTCCAACAAAAGCTACCCCTGCACCCCAACCTACAACCCAAATCTCAACCACTTCAACCACTGCACCAAATGTAACCATCCGAGTCCCCTCTGCCATTCCCGTGGTGAAAGGGATTGTTATCACTGAGTTGGGAGACTATACCCAATCCGAGATCAAGTCCCCTCCCTCCACCGGCAAGGGCAAAACCATTCTCTCCGAACCACTTTCCTCTAAGCCCAAATCTGCAGTACAGACAGCAATTGATATTGCTATGGAGGACGTTGAAGAGAAAGTGAAGGAGCTCATTGTGGTTTTTGATGAGTACGTCGAATACAGGACGATCAACCACATTGAGAAGTTCTTCGGCAAACTCAGACGCCTTCAGAAAATTGAAGAAGAAGTTCTGAAGGGAACAGAGACCGATGATGTTCGGATTGCTGTGCAGCGCAAGAGAGCTATTCAAGGCCAATCAAAGATTCAGACTGGCGACTCTGCTCTTAACCGCTAAGAAAGTAAACTTCGATCCGAATGTTCCCACTGCCAGAGATGATGGGGCTGTTATTGCTCAATTAGAGATGGATATTCATGCTCTCCAGTTAGCTGTCCGATTTCAACGACAGAAAATCAGCATATCCACTCCAGCAACCAGCCCGGATCATCCCTCTGCCAGCAAGACTCTGGCAGAACATTTCATTGAGGTTATTCCCTCTGGAGCAGCAGAACAGACTGCAGATCGCAAAGCAGATCAGACTGCAGACATAGTAGCAGCTCAGACAGCGGAGCAGCCATTGCCTAATGCTCCGTCTGCTACAGAAGATGAACCACTGAATGTTTTGTTGGACTCTCCAACAACATCTATTCCATTGGGATCGTCAGACTCCCATGTTCAAATCAGTCCAACCGCAGAACTTGCAACAGTTGGCGCACCAGAGTTCGTCGATCCGGATCTGGTGGTATCCACTGTTGTTGCAGCTCTACAACTTGAGGAGCCTTCCAGACCCAGCACTCCTCCAGTCCAATCAGATGAAGATATGGCTTTCTTACAAGCATTTTCTTCGGATCTGGTCACCTTGATCCGGTCCGAAAGTCACCAAGCTGCTGTATCTTCACTTGTGCCAATTGCTGAAGAAGATGATCATGCCTTGTCGTCATCAGATCACTCTCCAAGCCGACAATCTGATGCACCTCCATTTCTGGCAAGGACTCTTCAGCACCTATCTGACAACTGCATGTCACTCTCTCAACGTGTTCTAGAAGTTCATCAAGGTCAGAGGCTTACCGCTTTGGACTTTGATTCATTCAAAGAGAAGATGACAGCCAGTATCGGCAGCCTTCAGCGAGGACTGAACGATTTGTTCTCTCAGCAAGCCCCTTATAAGAACAGCCTGAGAAAAGAACAGATCGAGCTGGCCACTGAAGTCAGAGCATCCTTCGCCAACTCCCTTCGCGCTCAAGATACTCGTCTTGACGCTATCAGCGCTCAGCTAGCACAAGTTGTAGATTTTCTCCAAGAGATTGCTGCTGACAAAAAGGGGGAAAAGATAAAAGACTTCAAGCCGCATCAGTCTCAGTCTTCAAGAAAATAGATTGTTTATATATTCAGACTGTCTGTATGCAAGACTGTTGATCAATAAAGAAAATCTTTCTTTGTTAAGTCCTTGTTCATTTATTTTGAACTAATCTAAAAGGCTTAATAATAAAAGACTTAATCAATCCAACTTAATAATGTTCATTTATTTTGAACAAGAAGAAGTAATCGATCCGAAAGTATACGCTTCAGAGTTCTTATCAGACTGGTTAAAAAGACTTGGAAGCTAGGTTTTGGCATCATCAAAAAGGGGGAATTTGTTAGTTCCGAACCTTATCGATGAGATTTTAAACATGACAAAACATATCAGACCGGATCGAGAGAAATCAGACTGACCAGATCGATCGCCCAAAACAGATCAAACTGATAAGATGACAAAGCATATCAGACCGGATCGAGGGTAATCAGACTGACCAGATCGATAGCTCAAAACATAACAAGCTGATAAGACATATCACATATCAGACCGGATCGATGGATATCAGACTGACTAGATCGAAGCTTCAGATCGATCTCAATCTTTATCAGATCAGAGCAGTCAAGGATGTATAAAGATTGGCTCTTCAGTCCGGATCATTAACGACTATTTATTGTAGCATTTAATGTCGTAATTAATGCTACAAAGGACCAAAGACTGAAGATTGCCATAAAAGGTAAGAAGACAAAAAAGAGCTTACCTGACAGTCGCCGAAAGCATGAACCAGAACGGCAAGTATCCTGAAGAAGAAGACTGTAGCTTACTCAGAGAATAAGAAGAGTCAAGAGTTGCACATTAAGGGAAATAATGTCGTTGACATACGACTATAAAAGGATGCAACATCAATACAGAAAGAGAGACAGATATACAAGGACACGAGAGACTGATCAATCGAAAAACGCACAAGAAAGCAAAACAGCACAAGCTTACAAGCTCAGAAGCTCTCGAGCTGAAATTATTCTTAAGCACGATTACTTTGTAATATTTGATCATTTAGGATCACTGTGCGCATTTTGTGTATTCTGTATTGAAAAATAGAAGTGAGAAACAAATTGTAACTGTCAGACAGAGAGTGTCTGAACAGATCGAGTGACTAGGAGTTTCAGACTGGTAGTGGGGTAAATCCAGGCTAAATCGGGTTTGTACAACAGGATTGTATAAATCAAAGTCTTCTAGTATAAACATTCCTTAATTGGAAGAAGGGAAGACGTAGAAGGATTACACCACCTTCGAACTTTCAGAACATATTCTGTGTTCTTATCTTTCTGCACTTGTTCTTTCATTCAAGCCATCGAGCCGCTCTTACAAATATAAACAGACCGTTTCGCACTTATACATTCAGTGGTCTGTTCTATAAAAGAGTTGATTAAGAAACAGATTTCTTTCACTAATCCGAAAGAAATCACAAGGGATTAAATTTTATAAGGAGTGTTCATTCACCCCCCCCCCCCCCCCCCTCTAAACACTCCGGACCGATCCTAACAGATTTTTATATTGATTCCCGGACGATGTTACTCTTTTTGGTTTATTTTTATATGTTTGGGGAATATAGGTCCAAGTACGAGGAATTGAGGAAAATAAGCTAAATAAATGACTAAACTGAGCTAACAACTTGATCGAAGGGTAAGAATCTCAAGTTTGGAGGGATTCAAGGCCACCGATCGATATAGGAATCAACACCGAATGATCGTTGCATGTCGATGGTTGAGCAAGAAAATTTGAGTTTCAGCAATCGATTGGTGAAATATCCTCAATCGAGCAACGAGGAGCGAAGGTTGAAAAAATAAAATTATATAAACCGCCATCGATCGCGATAATGTGCCAGACGATAGATATCTATCGAGTTTTTTTATTTCATTTTGAAGAGTTTGAGTCCAACAAAGAAGCCCATTGCCTCCTCAACTATAAAAGACAACATATGCATGCCCACTGAGAACTTTTGGCCAGATTTTAACCTAAAATTATCATCGTGTGCTGCCTCCAAATCGTCCCAAATCATTGAATAGCAAGAATCGACTCGAGACGGAACGATGTAGCAACACACGGAGTCAATACCTAGCATTCTTCGTATTTCTTAACTTTTGTTTATTATTATCTTCGAATTTCATGCTTAGAATCTAGAGAGAAATATTTATGCTTTGTTATTTGATTATGGTGATAGGTAAATTTAGTTTTATCAAGACAATTTGATTAGTTTAACTATTAGTATTTGACTGATTACATAGAATCTTTGTGCATAATTTAGTGTTCTTTATGCTTTCAAGGATTGATCATCCATTGAATGATTATATACATCGTAATTTAGATGGACATAAGATATCACGATGCAAATAGTAAATTAAGTCGTGGATTCAGATTGAGATCGAACGAGAAGATCAAATACACATGTGATAGCCATAGATATCTAGAATCGAAAGCTAGGCGTTTTCATAGTGTTTCATGCAACATTAGTCTGTTAAATAAGTACACGACGACGACTTACTATAAATAGACGTTAAGTTGAATATAGCTTTACATAGTATATTAAATAAACTCGGAAATACTCAACTTAGATATTTATATGAATAATCAATCATCACTGATAGGCGAATTAGAGGGGGTTACATAGGTGAGCCGAAGTCTTAATAAATCATCTCTATTGTTTTTCATTTCAATTCATTGTTTGTTTGGTTGGATTTTGATTCCGTGGTTATCATAATCATCATCACTAAATTTCGTTGGCTAAATATAATTAAACAGGTTAATTTGGTGAAAGAATCTAGTATTAATTTAATTGGATATTTTAAAGAGTCGTTTTTACACTAATTTAATGATGATTTTCTAGTGATTTTTATATTGATTCATAGACGATGTTACGCTTTTTTATATGTTTTGGGAATCTATGTCTGTCATGACCCGGTACTTTACATGATCATACATAAGCATCATGGCATATATTTTGACATTATATATGTGCATTGGAAAGCATAGATATTTTTAGTAAAATATTGATTAAATTAGTGATAAGAATATATATAATGAGTAAATTTAAGAAATAAAGTGAATAGATTGAAGAAATAAAGTGAATAGATTGTAAAATATTGATTAAATGTATATATAATGAATATATGTGAAGATAAGATGATTAAATGAAAGGCATAAATGTTAAGGGTATTTAGGTCATTTTTGAAATTTTTTTAAAAAAATAATAATAAAAAATAAATAAAATAAAAGTCTTGAACCGCCTCACAATTCTGGATTTGCACACAATGACACCATAGAGTAGGTGTAAATGCAGTGAACTTCGAAAGTGAGGAGAAAAATAAGAATTCAGGGTTTCGTCGATTTTCGGACTTCAAACGACTTCAAAACTAGAAAATAAGTACATATCGGGAATCCTCGCTTCGTTACCTTCCTTTTGAGGTAATTTTTCTTCACTTTTTCTTATGTTTATGTTATGGTTTAATTTGAAATAATGCCCCAAAATTATGAAATTCATATATGTGATAGATTAAACAATATGTAACAAGAAAATTGAGATTATGTTGTAGTTTCGAATTTATACAAATTTTATGGATATTAAAAGTCATGTGCATATAACGGTTATACAAAAATTGAATTGAGAAAACGTTTTTGTAACTTTGCAACATAATGAATAGTAGAAAAGTAATATTGCACTTGGTATGAATATTTTATGCATAACTATAATTAATTCATATTGAACATATGATATTGAGTTTGGTTGTGCATTTGATATGCACTGATAGGTTCTACTTTTGATACTGGCACCATTAAGGCGAAGTAAGCAAATCATCAAGATAGGTGCAATAACTTGTGAGTATATCCTTATAACTTGACATTTAACTTTATATGAGTATGTGATTTGTGTTATATAAGTACCTTGAATTGGTGAATGAATTGGAATAAATGCAATATGATGTGCAAGAACTAAATTGAGTTCTGAAATGTACATGTTGAGATGTGAGTATACGATCTATATGATGTTATTTACCTTATTATTTTGATGTTATGCATATGATTATGACATGTGCATTCATAAGAGATTAAAGAACTTTGTTATGACCACTAATGACCTTGAACCATGTGTTATTGCACTCTGAGTACGGTCAGAATTACAGAATCAAAGAATATCGATCCCGAGTTAATTGAGAACTCAAAAGGGGATCTACAAAGTGCCATGGCCATATCGTGATCACGGATTGTTCTTGATATTAGTTGGTGCATAACAGAATAACAATACAGACATACATGTGCATCATTTCATTTTTATATGAAATCATGTGAATTGATGTACAGATTATGATGAATCATGTGATTATATTCATGTGCTTATGTGGATATGAATTATATGCTTATGTGATGTTAAATACTACGTTAGTTGAATATGCTCACTGAGAATGCAACTCACCCAATGCAAATGTTGTTTTTCAGTTGATGTAGATAAAGTTTGAACATACAAGGTGTTTCTACATATTTTGGAAGTATAGATCCAAGGTCGGCTGGCTGACTCTAGTCATTCTCCCTCAGCTCATCATTTGCATATACTGTATAGGTTTTTGGTTGAGTTGTGAGGGGTACAACCTTGGTTATTTTTGTGGCATACATATCTCTATATGCCTTGTAAATTATATGATGATAAATGTCTTGATTTGATGATATGAAATTCCAAGTTCCGCTGCCATTAAATATTATGTTATATGCCTCATGTATAAGGGTGTCACAGGGTCCAAGTACGAGGAATTGACGAAAATAAGCTAAATAACGATAAAAAGGAGTAAACCGAGCTAACAACTTGAACGAAGGACAAGAATCTCAAGTTTGGAGGGATTCAAGGCCACCGATCGATCAAGGAATCAGCACCGAATGATTGTTGCATGTCGATGGTTGAGTAACAAAATTTGAGTTTCAGCGATCGATAGGTGAAATATCCACAATCGAGCAATAAGGAGCGAAGGTTGAAAATTTCAAATTCCATGCTTAGAATCTTGATAGAAATATTTATGCTTTGTTATTTGATTATGGTGATAGGCTAATTTTTATCAAGAAAACTATGTTTGAACCTTAGTTTAATTATTAGTTTTTGATTGATTACAATCTTTGTGCATAATTTAGTGTTCTTCATGCTTTCAAGGATTGATCATCCATTGAATGATTATATACATCGTAATTGAGATCGACATAAGATATCACGATGCAAATAGTAAATTAAGTCGTGGATTCAGATTGAGATCGAACGATAAGATCAAATATACATGTGATAGTCATAGATATCTAGAATCGAAAGCTAGGCGTTTTCATAGTGTTTCATGTAGCATTAGTCTGTTAAATAAGTACACAACAGTGACTTACTGTAAATATACGTTAAGTTGAATATAGCTTTACAGGGTATATTAAATAAACTCAGAAATACTCAACTTAGATATTTATATGAATAATCAATCATCACTGATAGGCGAATTAGAGGGGGTTACATAGGTGAGCCGAAGTCTTAATAAATCATCTCTATTGATTTTCATTTCAAAGAGTCATTTTTACACTTATTTAATGGTGATTTTCTTTACATAGAATCTTTGTGCATAATTTAGTGTTCGTCATGCTTTCAAGGATTGATCATCCATTGAATGATTATATACATTGTAATTGAGATGGACATAAGATATTACGATGCAAATAGAATTAAGCCGTGTATTTTAGATTGAGATCGAAAGATAAGATCAAATACACATGTGATAGCCATCGGTTTCTAGAATCGAAAGCTAGCCGTTTTGATAGTGTTTCATGCAACATTAGTCTGTTAAATAAGTACACGACAATGACATGCTGTAAATAGATGTTAGGTTGAATATAGCTCAGAGTATATTGAATAAACTCGAAAATACTCAACTTAGATATTTATATGAATAATCAATCACCATTGATAGGCAAACTAGAGGGATTACATAGGTGAACAGAAGTCTTAATAAATCATCTTACTGATTTTCATTGCAATTCATTGTTTGTTTGTTGGATTTTCCTTCCGTATTTATTATAATCATCGTCACTAAAATTCGTAGGCTAAATATAGTTAAACTGATTTAATTTGGTAATTAGTGATAGTATGTGTGATTGACAACATGTTCTTCATAATACTATACTAGAACTCGAAAATCATGCACTTGCGGATTAATCGTATATCACTGGAATTTTGTTGCTAAGTAAAGTGCGATCAAGTTTTTGTCGCCGTTGCCAGGAACTAGTATTATTAATATCATACGAGATTAGTTGACTGTCATTTAGCCATTTCTTTTTATTTTTTTATTTTATTTCGATTTTTTTGTTGTATATTTTTACCACACATATACCTCTTTTTTATTGATTTTGCGCAGGTTGTTATTTCTTGTTGTATGTTGACGAGTAACAAGCCAATCCTCGAGTCTTTTGATCCTGAAATTGAAAGAACCTGTCTTAGGAGATTATGAGAAGCTCACCTCGTAATGGTGGAAAACAATCAAGGAGGAGAAGGAGAGACTGAACAACGGAATGAGAAGGTGTCGATTCGACGATCACTATGCACAATGCTCAGTCCTTGTTCCAAGGGTCGTTGTCTAGCATCAATAGACCGATTATTCAGGCACACAACTTCGAGATCAAACCTGCGATTATCCAGACGATTCAGCACTCAGTACAGTTTGGGGGATTGCTTACTGATGATCCCAATGCTCATATCTCCAACTTCTTGGTGATTTGCGACACATTCAAGCATAATGGTGTTAATGACGTCCTCATCAAGTTACTTCTCTTTCCATTCTCTTTACGTGATAAAGCTCATAGTTAGTTGAAATTCTTTGCTTGTAGGATCGATTACTACTTAGGATGTGATGTCACAAGCATTCCTATCAAAATACTTTCGTCCATCCAAGACTGCCAAGATGCGCAACTATATCACTACGTTTGTGCAAAAACGATCCTAAGAAACTATACGAGGCACGGGAGATCTGCAAAGACCCGCTGAGGAGATTTCTACATCATGGTCTTCCTATTTGGTTGCAGTTACAAAGTTTTTATAAGGGTTTATTTTCTGCTAACCGTTCTATTATAGATGTTGATCGCTATTATTTTAAACAATATTTATCAGTGTAGCGATTCTATACCGCGAGTGCACGGTGCCAAGTTTTAGTATAATGATAATATAAGTACGAGTGTCGAACCCACGAGGACTAGGAAATAAGTACCAAACTCCACTAGTTTAACTATATTTAGCCTACGAAAAATGGTTATGACTAATTAATTCAATAATAAACCCAAACAATCAATAGAGAATGAGAATGAAATCAATAGAGACAATTATCAAGACTTTTGGTTCACCTATGTAATCTCCCGCAATTCGCTTATTAGTTAAGAATTAAATTCAAACAATCTAAGGTGACGAGTTTTCCTAATTCACTTGTTATACCTTGGTCCGGCTATAACAAATCTAATATTAATGTAACAATAAGCCACTCTCGTACCCTTATTGAACAATTAATATTGTAAGTTGATGAAAACTTCTAGCCTTCGATTTTGGTAAATCTATTGCTATCACACATGTATTTGACTTTATCTCTCGATCTCAGTCTGAAATCCACGACATAAATCACTATATCAAATTCCAATTTTATCTCTCGATCTCAATTGTAATTTAATATCATTCAAAGATGACCAAACCCTTAAAAGCATGAAGAACAATGATATATGCACTTAGATAATAAGAATCAATAAAAAAAACAATCAATTTAAAGCATGGGTTCATAACATAGGATCCCCTAAGTCTTGACAATAAACTTAGCCTAAGCAACATATTTAAAATCAAATGCAATATCATGTATTTCAACATCAAAAGCATAAGAAATTAAATAGAATCAAAGAAAATTTAGAAATACGTATAAACTAGCGATGTTGAATCGCTTCGTCGATCCGTGGCTCCGTCTCTCAATTGGCAGTGCTGTAGTGTACTCTTCACCAATTTTTGTTGCTGCCGTGCTTCTATAAGTGAGTTCTTCGCACGCCTCAACTCTCGTTGATGCTCACTCTTCCTTTTTCTCGTTCACCTCCAATCATTCTGCTCTTCTATCCAACTCTGAATCTACCCTCTGTAAACTCCTGCTGCTCGCGTTTACTTTGCTTCACTGTACGTACGTGACTTGTTCTTCGCCTCCTTGCTGCTTCGTCTTGATCGTTGCTATCCTTCACTCTTCTGTTTGTTCACCTTTCTGTTTATTCTCACCTCCCTTAACTCTTGCTCACCTCCTTTTTCTCCCGTCTCCTTCTTTGAATTCTGCCCTTCAATACGTCTCTCCTCCTCCCTTCTTGAAGTCGCAACTCTTCTTCTGATATCTAACTCCTCTCACGTACGTTTCTCTCCTCCTCTTTTCTTCTGATATCTCCCCCTTTAATCTCTTGTTTTCTGATATATATTTGATGCTCCCCCCAGAATCCCGTAAACTCTTTGCTCTTTTATCTTATGTTCTGCACGTCTCTTTCTTCTGTTTTTTTAAATCTGCACGTCACTCCCTCTCTCAATCTGCTCACGCTTATCCTCCTGAATATTTCTTCTCCCAGCTCTCGTACAATTCCCGTCTGTGCGTCTACGTATCTGTTCGTATGAATCTGTACTGTTTCGTAAATCTCCTCTCACTCACGTATCTGAAGTCACGTAACTTATCTGCTAAAAAATATCCAACGTCTCCTCTCTACGTATCTCTCCTCTCAATCTTCCCGATTGTCCCCCAATGGCTCACGTCTCTCCCTTTAATCTCATATGCTGATTCTTTATCCTCTTTTTTTAAATCTCTAATATCATATATTATAATATAATATTTCATCCATGTTCGATAATATCCGGTTATGCCCGATTTGGTCATTTTTCATCATTTTAAGCTTAATTCTTCCACTTTTATGCATTTGGACCTGTATTCCTGGAACATACATAAAACAACACGAAAACGCATAATATTGTCCAAGAATCATAGTAAAATGCATATACATTTGTAGCAATATTAGTGTAAAAATCACACTTATCAGATGCAACAGAAGGAGGTACCATTATGAAGAAGACGCCTGAAGCGGCATATGAACTTTTGGAGGATATGGCTTCTAATAGCTACCAGTGGCAAGCGAGAGGAACATACTGATGTGTCTAGCCATAGAGACATTTAGTGTGTTTAATTGTCTAGGTATGTTTTGATATATAATTTGATACATATGTTACATAATCATATATTTGCTTGAATCTAGGTGGAGATGAAGAAAACAAGCTAACAACAATGAATTAAGATCAAGAAATGAATTAGAGATCAATAGGAATCGAAGATGGTCGAGAAAAGTCGACGAAAAGTGAAAAAAACAATCACCGACCGCTCGGTAGAAATTGCACCGATCAATCGGCAAAGTGTTCATCAGTTCGGTTTCAAACGGAACCGAACTGAAATTTCGGTTAAGGGAACCGAACCGAAATTTCTGTTAACCGAATCGAAATTTCTGAAATTTTGAAAATCGAAAACCGACGAAATTGTTCTGTTCTGTTCTGTTCGTTTCGGTTTTAACCGAAATTTTTCGGTTCGGTTAAAATCGTTGTTTTTTTTAAAAAAAAATTAATTTTTTTTAAAAAAAATTTGGAATTTGATGGTTAGTCGAAAGGAAATCCAACATAAATATAAATACTAATACATCATACATCTGACTCAAAATGGTTTTCAACATTTTAATTCAAAAGTTTTAATATTAGTTTGAAGTTATTTATACCAAAAAGTCGAGTTTAAAAGAGACAACAAAATAAATTATATTATACTTGAATAATGAGAGTTTTAGATCGAGTCTTTATTATTTTCTCTCAATTGTTGAAGAAGAACTTGAAGATTTCAAGGTAAGAAGAGAGAATTGACGCTCGGAATCGTGCTATTCTCTAGTAACATTTGACTTCGCTTTTGTTAATGCTTTTTAGGATAAATTTTGTTATTTTTAATTTAGTTATGAGTAGTTAAACACTTTGATTCTTGATTGAGGGATACAATACCTTTGGATTTTAAATACTTGTGAGATTCATGGTTTGTTTATTGGTCTTTATTGAATATCAATTTGTTTTCCAGATTTTGTTGACATAATTGTTGTGTTTGATTGTGAGATTGATCACCTAATAATCTTATATGCAATCTAACGGTAATTGAAGAGGCAATTAAGATTGATATTTTCTGTTGTTGAACTCAATTTCTTAGGGAAAGTGATTGACTAAAGTAATATAAATCGCTGGTTGTTTATGTTGTTTAGATTCATCATTCTCATTAGTTTTGTAAGCTATCGGCGACAGTGCAGGGATGCAGGTTTTTCGGCATGGCACGCATAGTGTCGAGCAGCATGTTTTCGCTGGTCGTGCCGGCGAGGCAAGCACGAAATGCCATCTCTATTGTCCTCTAACAAAAAATTAAATTGAACAACATACAAAATAGTCTTTTGATTGTTGGGGAGTTAGGATTTTATATAAAATTACAAAATAAATTTCTTAAATTCAAAAAATTTAAGGCGGTAATAATTTGATATTTTTTTGGTTACCTCGAGACACTGTTTTGTGGCTAGCACAATTGTATCGAATGCACATTCTTTTCTAGGGATGACAATGGGGCCGCTGGATGGGTTTTGCCAAATGCGAACACGTCCCACTATAAAAAACTGTTCCAGAAACCCCCCCCCCCCCCCCCCCCACTCCCCGCCTAGACCCACGAACCAGCTATATTTAAAATATATATATAGGTAGAAATCATTTTAAAACAAAAAATTGAGTTTCGTGATTAAATTTCATATTTTTATCTTGTAATATTAATAATAAGCCTCGTAAAACTATCTTTAAAATACCAGATCTTTATTAATTTGTTTTCATTCCATTCAAAATTTTCAACTTTTTTAATATGAACACATGAGTTTGATATAAAATTAAATAATTATGATTCAACCAAAGAAGTGAAATATATATTCGATTTTAAATTAAAATTATAATATAATATGTATATTGGGGCCAGTCTGAAGCGAGTTTGAACAAACCCGGGACCTACCAACCCCACTTCAGGACCCGGTCAAATGGGTCCAGACCCGTCACGAGACCTGGTCAAACGGGTGCAGACCCTCCCTAGACGGGACCCGAACCCAGTGCCATCTCTATTCTTTTCCATTCTCAAATGGCACATTTGTGCCTCTAATTCTCTTTATTCATGGCAATATTGACCAAAGATTAGTATTAAAAGAACTATATGATACATACTATTAATAAAATAAGGATCATTTATGTTTAAAATTTGAAAAAAAATATATATATAGATCATTTAAATTTTATACGAGCATTATTAAAGTTCACTTGCTTTTCTTCAATACCCTATGGTCCATATCCCATCTTATATAACATATCAAAGATATATGTAAAACAACAGAACAATAATACAATCTCGTTCTTATTTTTCTTAAAAAGAAAATATATATATGTAAACAACAGAACAATAATACAATCTCATTCTTACTTTTCTTAAAAAGAAAATACATTTTCACCACCCAATATAATAATTAATTTACATTTTCGAGAACAAACTGAGCATATGGTTTATTCAAAAAATACTTATTCCCCATAACAAATCGACAAAAAAAAACACTCTTTCAAAATCAAAATAAAATAATCTACAAAAAGCACTAATAAAACCAAACATACCCCTAAATCTTTACATTGTTTATTTACTGTATATAATTATTTAAGATTAGCCATAGTTGAAAGGATTTGCATATGGTAATATACTTTGCACTTTATATTATAATTACTTTAATATGAGATTTTAATATTCATCCTATTGGTTATTCAAAACCTTGTATTATTAAGTGAAAATAATAAAAATTTACCATTTCCGTAAATGAATTCCTAAAAATATTTAAAAACATAGATTTGAATTTTTGATTTCAAATATTTTTGGTTAAATGAAAAACAGTTATAACGTACACAACTCAAATCTTTCATTTTGTTTTCGATTTTAAGAAAGAAAAAAAACATTGATAGTCGCACATGGGTTTTTTATTTAAATAACCTTAAATTAAAAAATATTTAACAAAATAACCTCAAATTAAAAAAATTTATAAAATAACCTAAAACGTCAACCCAATTGATGTGTCTTGGAGACACGCCAATTGAGTTGGCGTGGCCAACTTTTCAAAAAGTTGGCCACGCCAACTTCAATGTGTTTTATTATTATTTTTTTGTTTTTTTATTAAATAAAAAACAAATTTAATATAAAATAAAATAAAATAAAAATATATACAAGTCCAATATTTGTACGGATTTGGTTTGCACACAACTCATAAATCAACTTAATATGATTTGTCTAAATTGACTGATGTATTATTTTATGTTTTTTTCTTTAAAATAAGTATATTTTGAGTTGGTGTATAAGTTGAACGGAAATCAGGTATATAAAAGCATTTTCGACTGCAGTTGGATTTGTATATGTTTTTATTTTTTATTTTAAAAAAAACAAAAAAAAATTAAACCATTGAAGTTGGCGCCGCGACGGCCATGCCGGGAAATGCTTTTATGATGATTTATATTTTTATTCGAATCAATAGGAAATCTCCAACCAGCAGCAATATTTTAATTGGGTCAGTGTCTTCAAACAGACGTCATCACTGCAGTCGAAAATGCTTTTATATACCTGATTTGCGTTCAACTTATACATCAACTCAAAATAAACTTATTTTAAAGAAAAAACATAAAATAATACATCAGTCAATTTAAACTAATCATATTGAGTTGATTATGAGTTGTGCGCAAACCAAGTTTATACAAATATTGGACTTGTATATATTTTTATTTTATTTTAAATTTGTTTTTTTATTTTAAAAAAAACAAAAAAAAATTTAAAACATTGAAGTTGGTGCCGCGACGACCATGCCGGGAAATGCTTTTATGATGATTTATATTATTCAATTAAGAATTAGGAAATCTCCAACCAGCAGCATTATTTTAAATGGGTCATTGTCTTCAAACAGACGTCATCATTACAGTCGAAAATGCTTTTATATACCTGATTTGCGTTCAACTTATATACAAACTCAAAATAAACTTATTTTAAAGAAAAAAAACATAAAATAATACATCAGTCAATTTAGACAAATCATATTAAGTTGATTTATGAGTTGTGTGCAAACCAAATCCGTACAAATATTGGATTTGTATATATTTTTATTTTATTTTATTTTATATTAAATTTGTTTTTTATTTTAAAAAAAAAACAAAAAAAAAATAAAACACATTTAAGTTGGCGTGTCTTGGACACGCCAACTGAGTTGGCGTGTCCAAGACATGCTAACCCAGTTGGCGTTTTAGGTTACTTTATAAATTTTTTTAATTTGATGTTATTTTGTTAAATATTTTTTAATTTAAGGTTATTTAAATAAAAAACCCGTCGCACGTTCCTATCAAAGGTGACAAACAATCATCCTTCTTTTAAACTCTATTGTCTTAAAAAATATAGGCATTGGCAATGTGGCATAGTCCAATTCCATTAAAGCCAATAATTAACATTCTTGAATACATGATTGGAAGTCAGAAAACTACTCAACAAGATGAAGTAAAAGGTCAAAAAGCAATCAATCAACATCTAAATGTCAAGGTAGAACTAGAAAGTGTGCTGTGACTTGAGGAAACATTAGATTAAAAAAGAACATGATATTCACACACAGACACACACACACACAGATCTTCAGATCAATATCTAACAGAATCGAGCGATAAGAAACTTTTGCATCCATAAGTAACAAGAAACGGCTCATTTCACCTCGAGCCCTTTTGTTCTTGTACCAGGATTTAATCACAACAGCCGTGCTCAGGCTATCATGGGAATCGTCCCACCAGCTTCAACGATCTGTCGCTCCAGCTACATGTTAAAGGCAATTACTTTTCAATATTGCGGTTCTTTGATATGAAATTTGAATCCATATATAGTAAACAAATGGTATTATGTGACATGGGTTTAGAAAAATATATAAAAGCAAGATAACAGAGAGGCATTGAGTGGGAAAAGTGGTAAAGGCAATAGCATCAGCAAGTAACTTCGGAAACTACCGGATATTTAACATTTGATGAGTAAACCACATTATCCAGGAAGGACGCTAAAAGAAAAATAGCAAAGGGATATCAAAGTTTTTGACAATACCAAGTGTAACAATATGGCTAAATGAAATTTGGGAGTCCAAAAGGTGTGACCCAATTGTAAGATGTGATCATCCCGAACCATAAGAATTCCAAATACTTACCCGAATCATGGTTTCGAGCTTGTTCTTCACAATACAGTACTCATGTTTCACTTGCTGCAAACACCTCAAACATCTGCATCAAAAGTTAGTCGGCTTTACTATATGACACTAAGAATAATACATGTTTAAAAAAAAAAAAAAAAACGAAGTATTGCAATTCAAACTCCCCATTGGAGATGGGGAGACAAGGGAAAGTGATTTCCAAACATTGTTATTATAAGTGCAAGTCTTGCTGAGGCACATGTGTATCGTCAAGCCTAGGTGAATGGCGAAGCCCGAGCTTTGTTAAAGCGAGACAACCCAACAAATGTTATCTGTACATCTAAGACGTGATTAAAAAACGCCTAGCGCTCTTAAAGTTCACTAAATCTGGGTCTGCATGGTGTAGAGACACACTTAGACGAAGGGCTAAGTGTTGGCTTGTGTCTAGGCTCAAGGGAGCCTCGAGTATATGCTTCTTAATACTTGTAGCGTAGCTGGTGATGAAGGCTATTACTTTTATGTGTTCTTTTAATAGAGCTCTGAAATATATTTACAGTGCCACACAGTGGAAAGATGGGCGCTATCTATTGTCCATAGATTTGTCTCCATTGAAATAAGTAATGCTAACGCAGCATATTAGGATTTTTATCTATTGTAAGCAAAGGAAATACATAGCATCATTGCTTACATCGGGAATTGGAGTATCTACTAGCTAAAGCAAGAGTTACCATAGAGCATATGATGATTCTGATTATACTCACTACCTGTCTATATTCTTCATCACCGAATACACTAGCATCTAAGACCTTTCTCTGTATCCTGTTTCAAGATAATTTCCCAGTGACTCGATATATATAGTTAGCGCTTGCAGCACATTGTTTAAAGAAACATTTTATTCCATAAAAACAAGCAAGTCCTTTCTCTGATTTTCCACATAGTTTGAGTGAACAAGGGAACTTTTCTGATTTTCCAGATGTCGTTTGAGTGCTGATTATGTTAAAAGATTGGCTATGAGTAAATATAAGAATGAAACAGAAATTACCCGAAATGCAGAAAGAGGAAGCATGCAAGGTAATAGACAACGACCGCTTCACCAATTCAACACTATAATAGATCTCTTCGACAATGAACAATTCCACGACACTTTCTTGGAATAACTTCATGATTAATGTATGTAGATCAAGAAAATAAGAAACATGATCTCAAAGATGAGCTTACCCATCAAGGTTCTTCTCCTCACAGTAATTTCTGAAGACAACACACAAATTCTTCACTCTTTGTGCACCTATACTGTTATTTCGACCAAATATCACATAAAATAAGAAAAGAACACAGGAAAACAATTTCTTGAATTTTTCACTCAATGCCCATTCAGGACTGAAATCAGATCTACATCTACCAATCCAATATAAAACTTGACATGCAAATTGACTGACTAAACCAAATCACAAATATCAAAGTAAGGTAACAGTTAACTAATGAAACAGTAAAATATATATGTAATATATTAGCTACAGAACAACACCAAAGAAGAAATCTTGGTGTTTTTCCCCACTGGATGAGTGAACAGAGAAAAAAAAGTGAACAATGTTACCTGGAACTGCTACCTTTGAACTGGTGAACATGTGCATCAACTTGCTTAAAATCTACGACATGCTGTTGACTATAAAGTTAAGTTGAAATTATCATAAACATGAAAGAAAAACGTTAGAAAAATCGAAAAAGATCATGATAAATAAATAAATGAAACTCACAGGGCGGTGGCTAAATTATTCATAAGCTTTTCAGAATCCTCAAAGTAAAGGGAAACCACTTCCACAACAAAATCTGGGTTGCCCTCATCTTGCAGCTTCTGCAACTGTACAAACTGTTCATCCAAGAATCCCTTTTCCCCACAATAAAAAATCAAGAAAATGTCAGATTGAATGAATTAAAGGAGCCCATTACAAATTCTGCAGAAAAAATTAAAAACCCAATATTTCTCGGAAAAAAACAGTGAAAAGATAAATTAAACCAATACAAATTCACCTCACGAAAGAGAGAAGTAACAAAGTCAACATATTGTCTCTGCAACTGCCCCACATTCTCCATTACTCGGAATTTTTGCTTTATTTCCCGTAATCACTTTGTCACTGAAAAGACAACACTTTGAACTTGTAGATCTCACAATAGGAAACGCAGACGTTTATGTTTGTACAATTATGGGGAATTTTTAAAGGGAGTGATAAAAAGTTAAAAACCTTAAGAATTGACTTCCGAAAATTAAGATTCTGGATTTGCAACGCTATCATAATTTTTTGCCGTGAGCTATTTAAATATTTGAGATGGTTACTTTTCGTTTAAATAGAAGAAATAAGTATATTTTTATAAAACATATTTCAACTATGTGAAATAATCTTTGCTTATAAATCCATATTCCTAGAAACTTTAATTAAATCGGTCCATTTTCAATCACTTTTTTCTCAAATAAGTTTTTTATTGTCCTAATATACCCCAGTACTAAAATATTAGGTTAGGAACCCATTACATTTTTTGGAGCGAGGTTATCGATCGTTTATCGATCATTATTTTTTTCATATTGTTTCGATTTTTTATCTCTTAGATTTTCGATAATTATTCTATCAATTCCCGATCGTTAACCAAGCATATAGATTCATAATTCATCCCTTCTTTTCAAAATTTCCGAGAAGCCTTCTGAAGTTATTGTTTCCATTCTCGATCATTCCATTTGTTTCGATTTTTTATCACATAGATTTTCGATCATTATTCCTTCAATTCTCGATCGTTTATTGATCATATAGATTCATAAATCATCCTTTTTTCAAAATTTTCGAGAAGCCTTATGGAGTTATTGTTTCCATTCTCCGTCGTTTATCGATCATATAGATTAATAATTCATCACATATTTCAAACTAATAGCTAATACATTAGCAGAGTGGTTTGATTTTAATGTTGATGAAATATTTTTTAAGTATTCAATTCCAGGGCAACCTAATTGTTGTTGGAGTAATGAATGTGATATGAGGAATATGTTTCTATTGTGTAGAATGATTGACTTTAGTTTGTTGAAGTGGATGTTGTTGAACATGAAGTTGTGTTTATTGGAGCTTCGGCAGGAAGTAGTGTTCGTTCGTTTTTTTGTCTGTTGGAGATGGTTGTAGAAGTGCCCCGCTTGAGAAAAGATGTGCACGGCAGTTCTCTGTGCCCATACAGTCTACTGGTGCACTTGAGATCAATGCATCACATCACTCTACACGTGCACGCAGCAGACATGCACCGGTAGATTCAGAAGGTGCATGCAGTGCAACATAACAGATGATGTGACTAGAAATAGACACATCTATTGCGTTTAATTGTCTACGATTTGGTATGCTTTGATAGCTGATTGATACATTTATTGCCTAATCGTATAATTACTTGAATGTATGTAAAATTGGAAATAATGGGCTAATAATGATGAATTATGACCAATGAATGCATTAGAGATCAAGAGGAAACGAAGACGGATAGAAAAATCGAAGATATGTTGAAAAGTCCGTCGTACCCAAGTCTGAAAAATTCAAGACCTGGCGATCGCGAGTTGCCCATCGATCGATCGGCGAGGGCAGAAAAATTACGCAACAAAAAAAAATCATCTAGCGATCGATCGATCACCCGAGAAAATTGAAAAAAATAAGCTAGCGATCGATCGCTGAGTAATTTTGGAAAATTTGGGAACTTGATTTCTTTCCTTCCTACATGGACTCTAATCTATTCCATCAGCCACCTTTATATACCACAAAATATGGACCTCATATGAGACTTCTATCATAGTTTAGACTTTAGATTGTAGTTTTAGAATTTTTATTTCATAGTTTAAAGACGGTTACGAAAATCAAGGCGAAGATGGGAGTGACGACCTCGACGAGCGGCGATCCTTTTAGTTTGTCTATTCTTTTCCTTATGTTTTTATTTGATTTCCGTTATTTTGATTTAGTCATGAGTGGATAAACTTCCTTGTGATTCTTGGTTAATGAAGACGATACATTAGGAGTTTACGATTCTCGTGAGATTACGTTTTGTTTATTGATTTTCGCTGAGTATCAATTGTTTTTTCTGATTTTCATGTCATGATTGTATGTTTGATTTTTGGATTAGCCATCTAATTATTGTTCATGTAATCTAATGCTAAATTATATATCTAATACGGAATCGTTTGATCCCTCTAATTTACGAAGCAACTAAGATTAATAAATTTCCACTTGTGAGTTTGTTAAATTCTTAGGAGCAACATTTGACTAGAATAAATATAGACGCTTAGATTATGTTGTTTAGCTTCATCGATCTCCCTAGTGCTTATGCTATCATCGATTTAAAACTTAATCGCTTGTATTTGATTGATTGAACTGATAAGGGTTAAAATAAAATGATTGGGCTACATAACTAAACACAAGGTGGGATATGACTTTAGTTATTGGATTAAATGTCCAACGATAAATATTCATATGAAAATTGAATCGTGTGTGAAGATCGGTGATCGAGATAGTAAACTCCAATTGTAAAGTCGACCGAAAAATCACCTTAGTTTAATTTTGCTCACTAGTTTAATTTATAGATTTTTCATAGTAGTAGTTTAATTAATTCTAAAATACCCCCTATTTACTTTATTTGCATAAATTAACACAAGAATACATCCTTTCTCATGAGATTGATCCACACTCACGCTACTACATTCATTATTGCTATTAACTTGAGAGGGTTAATTTGGGCGTACGAGATAAGCGCTACCAATACGATCCTGAGATTGAAAGGACACTACATAGGAGGAGACGAGAAGTTAGAAGAATTGAAGAAGAAGAAGAAAAGAGGAACACGATGGCAGCAAATCAAAGTCTGAGACAGCTAGTGAATCTTATCTTGGATTAGCAGCCCCTCTGCATCACTTTCCCTGCCCTTGCAACTACTGTAAATTTTGAGCTTAAATCTGGTTTAATCCACTAATTGCCTTTCTTTCATGGTCTTCCAGGTGAGGACCCTCACAAACATTTGCTGGAATTCCATGTGGTGTGCACTACCATGAAGCTGAATGGCGTAACAGATGAGTAAATTAAACCGCGAGCTTTTCCATTCTCCCTAAAGGATGCTGCTAAAGATTTTCTCTTCTACCTGCCCTCTGGATCTATCATCGCGTGGACTGATTTGCAAAGAGTCTTCCCTGAGAAGTACTTTCCTGCTTCGAGGGCGACAAACATAAGGAAGGAAAAATGGCATCAAGCAATACCAAGAGTAGTCACTGCATGAGAATTGTGAACGTTTCAAGAAGTTGTGTGCAAGCTGCTCACAACACCAGATAAATGAACACCTCTTAATTCCAAGAGAGAAAGTGAGTGCCATCACATTGAAGAGTGGTGGAGAAGAAACTGAAGAGAAGGTGGTAATGATGCCACCCGGACGAGAAGATGTGAAGGAAGAGAAGTACACCAAAGTGGACAACGAGGAGCTCATGCAAGATGAAGAACCACAAGGTAAGTTCCCTTCACTTCATGAGAATAAAATTGAACCTTAATCCCCCTTGCACTAAAGATGAATTGGAAGGACAAGGGCATCAAGGGGATCTATGAGACATTTCAAAGGTGCGAGGAAAACAATCCACTATATGATGACATGAAGAAAGTACCTCGGTACGCTAAATTTTTTAAGGAAGTGTGGAAAGCGAAAAGGAGCAAAAAACTCAAAGGGTGCCCCAAGATTGAACTAGGTGAGAATGTTCTGCGGTCATCAAAAGAAGCATTCCCACGAAATGTAAGGACCGTGGTATGTTTTCTATCCCCTGTGTGATTTGAAATACTAGGATTGATAGGGCAATGCTAGACCTAGGATCTTCTATTCAAGCTACCCGCAGTTGAAACTTGAACCTTTGAAACATAATTCTACTGTGATACAGTTAGCTGATAGGTCCACAGTCCGTCTTAGGGGGATAGTAGATGATGTACTTTTACATGTGAATAAGTTGATATTCCTAGCTGATTTCTACGTCCTAGACATGGAGAATGGTGATCCATCTAGACCCATCTTATTAGGAAGTCCATTCTTGAAAACGTCAAAGTCAGTCATAGATGTAAATAGTGGCACGTTAACAATGGAGTTTGATAGTGAGGTTGCGAAATTTAATATCTATGAAACCATTAAAAACTCAAGAACATTCTAGTTGTGCTATTGTAATACCCCAACGTCCCAACACATCAATAATGCAATTATGACATCATTTGTGTATCTAAAAAAAAATCTTTTCATTCTTTAAAAGAATCACAACATGCTTCACATATACCCTATAACTTTTATAAAAATTTGGGTAGAGTCTCCATAAACTTGACCTCCCAAAAAAAATAACAAAGAAGCATAACAATATCTCCAAGTCAACAATAAAATCCCCATTAATAATCCTCAATCAATAACCGACATCGTAATCATTTTCCCCAAGAAATCATAAATCACATTCTCCTAAAAAATAACACGCATCTATAACACTTAAATGAAAGGAGAACTTCAAGACAAGCATACAAACCATATACAGGCATCAAGGTTCTCACATGCGAGCAACGAATAAACGAAGACCAATTAAATGCATGGATAATGTATGCCTTCAACCCACTCAAACTACACTCCTGGGAGCAGCATCACGCGTTCGAGCTTGTCATCCCAAAAACACCGTAGTAATTATCGTACTTGTTCTACCTGTTTCAACAGAAACAACCCCCACACAGGGTGTGCATACTCCAACTCAATAATCATTCACACATCAAGACACAAAATTGTAATGCAACAATTAAGATTATTGAAAATCTATAAACTATACTCCCTGTACAATTCCGAACCGGTATAACTATCACGAACTGTTCCTGTTTCAATCTTACACACTTTCATAAACATCAAGTTCAGTATCATTATTCAAAACATAATACTCATCAATGCAATAAATTCAGTATAATCACAATTCATCATTTATGCTCAATCATAACAAATCTCATCTCGAAGGCAACTCTGCCTATCAGTTAATCTCATTCTCAACCACTTCTCACATCGATCGTGCCAAAGGCATCAATAATCAACTTGTAGATCCGGATCACATACATTTACGTGTCCACCATAGCACATATCAAACTCAATACACACGTACATTTCCTTATATTCATTCACCACATTCAATAATGCATGAATACATGAATATGAAATTACTTCATAAGATACCTGCTCGTACGTCGATCTGTACCTTATCGTTGACAATGTAAATCAAGCCATCCTCGATATCTGGGGGTTTGTGGCATATCTATATCAAAGTTGTCAACTCAATATTAGTTCATTCACAACACATCCAATATTGTTTATGTACTGGCCAATATAAGCAACAATACATCTCATATGTTTTCGCCAATTGACTCAAAATATTTATTTAGGTATTTTACTTCTTGATTCAACCTTTAAATTTGGTTCTTGAATCCCAAAGTTCTATCAAAGTCCCAAGAAAAGGATTTGAAAGTCATACATACATAAGTTATAATCAATAGCAAGATTCATGACTTTTAATCAACTTCAAACCATTCCAATATCCCTTAATTGCTTAAATTTAGCTTTAACACGGTTATCATTTTATAAATTCCATTAACATAATTCATGACTCCAGATTAGTCCCATTATCTTTTCATTTCTTCATATTTCATCAACTAGCATAAAGTATTCTCCATTGAATTTATCAAGCTATGAAAATATCCAAGGAAGTCATATTCAACTAGGCTTGTCATTCATTGTTGTACCAAGCAAATCAATATCGATAATATTCACTAATGAAATGGCTTATTAATTAGATTCAAACAACTCATACTACTTCTTCGTGCCATCATGCTTCTAATCCACACAAGTTCTTCTTCGAACATTTCCCCCCTTTTTGGAGTTAAATTCTACAAAGACTTGTAACTATGAACATACCCACATGACAATATGGAGACACACGGTACACAGCAACAGCACGCAGCACATAACACCACATATCTTCAAAACAATGGTCTAAATCCGAATAGGACACTTGGTAGCGCTTATCGCGTACGCCCAAATTAACCCTTCTCAAGTTAATAGCAAAAGTATGTAGTAGCGAGAGTAGGGATCGATCCCACAGGGAAGGTAGTATTTTTTTCGTGTCAATTTAAAAACAAATAGTAAAAAGGGGGTTTTGAGTTTAGTGATTACTACTAAGCAAATTTTAAGAATTAACCTAATTAACGAGATTAACTAAAACGGTTAAAACGTATGAGAGTGAAGCGATTCTTGGTTTTCGGTCAACTTTACTTTTGGAAAATTCTCTCTTGATCATCAAATCACTAACATTCGAATTCTTTCAATTATTCATCGATTGGAAAATGAATTCCTACCCACCTTAATTGTAATCAAAGAGAAAACAACATTCAATCCGACCCTTATCAAATCTCTAATCAAAACTACAGCCGTTAATGATTAAATCAAAGATAGATTTCAAAACTAGTGAGTTCGATAAATCTAATCAATAGAAACTACAGCCTTTAATTATTGATTACCCAATCGTTTCTCCTAAGAATTCAATAACACCTACAGCCGGTAATTATTAATCTTAGTTGCTTCTTGATTAGCTATCGATTATGCATATGAATACTAGGTGATCAATCTAATAAACAAATACAATAATCATTGAAATCGATACCAAGAAACAGAATTGAAATCGAAATTAAATTCAATAGACAAACCAAAATTCTCGCAAGAGATTCAAATCCAAAAGCAAGTATCCCTTAAACCAAGAATCTAAGAGTTTAGCCTAGCATAATTGAATCTAAAAATAACAAATAATGATTCGAAAACATTCAACAAACAAGGGAAAAGAAATTACTAAGACGAATCACGATTCCGGCTTGTCGATTCCGGTTCCGTTCTTCGCGTTGTTCTTGATAAACTTGAAAGAAAAATCTTCTAAAAATCTAAAACTATTCTAAAATCTCGAAAATATGTCTAAGAGGAAGTCAAAAATCGAGTTCCAAGGTCTTGGAGGCTTAAAACTAGGTTACAATCTTTTAAACATGGAAAAAGACTTAATTTCCAAAATTCCGGACTTTTCGGCGATCGATCGCCTAAAATGTGGCGATCGATCGCCTAAAATGTGGCGATCGATCGCTTCCCTCCAGTAGCCTCAGGCGATCGATCACCTAGAATGTGGCGATCGATCGCTGCTTCGTTAATTTTGTTGCTCAAGTTTCTGTCCATAGGCAATCGATTGCCTCTTCCAAGCGGTCGATCGCCTCCTCCAAAATTACGTTTTTGCCCTTTTCTTGATCAATTTTGAGTCCTTGTCATGTTCATGTCTTTTCTTGGTCTTTACACATCATTTTTAGCTCGTTTTCGTTGATTGTACCTACAATTACACAAATATACGATTAGGTAGCATACGTATCAACTTATCCATCAAAACCTACCAAATCGTAGACAATTAAGCCCTAAAGATATGTCTATTTCTAGTCACATCAACACTTCAAGATTTTGAACTACATAGAGGCAGATTTTTACACCACTAGTAGCAAGGTTTTTGAACTAATTTTAGCACAAAAGTTGAGATATAAATACCAGAAAATCGAGTCCCCCAAGCAACAAGAAAACCAAACCACAATCAACACGATAATCGATCAAAAACAGCAGTTAATTTAAAACCAAGCAACAGCCTAATATTTCAAACTTTAAGAGCATAATTTTTGACTCTAAAGTAGCGTAAGAACTTTGATTCAGCAGTATGCATTATCGTACTCAACATAGCAAGGTTTTTAACCAACTCTTCAATCATCATAGAAGCATATTTTCAAATACCTTATAAGAAAATTCTTCAAGCTAAATTCAGCCCCTAAAAACAACCAAGACATCCCCAAAATCGAGTCATATTCGCCCTCCACAACTCAATTACATAGCACAAATACACACAATAACACATGCTCAGCACACAAACAGACACACAGCAGAACACACACACGCACACCCTGCCTCATACAACACATACACGCACACAACTCTCAAGTCCCAACACAATTCAAACAATGGTCTAAATCTAGCTAGAATAAAACCAAAAAGGTAGGAATCAATTAATCAAGCCAAACACCCCCCTCCCTCTTCCCTATCGGACACACGCCGATTCCTCCCCCCTTCCCCCTTCAGCCCCTAAAAACAACCAAGACATCCCCAAAATCGAGTCATATTCGCCCTCCACAACTCAATTACATAGCACAAATACACACAATAACACATGCTCAGCACACAAACAGACACACAGCAGAACACACACACGCACACCCTGCCTCATACAACACATACACGCACACAACTCTCAAGTCCCAACACAATTCAAACAATGGTCTAAATCTAGCTAGAATAAAACCAAAAAGGTAGGAATCAATTAATCAAGCCAAACACCCCCCTCCCTCTTCCCTATCGGACACACGCCGATTCCTCCCCCCTTCCCCCCCACCTTTAAACACGAAGATATCGATCAACATTAGCTTAAAACCGAAGCAAGATAGCGATTAAGGTAAGGAACAATATTACAAAGGTTTACCTGAACGAAAATCATGATAGGGATGAAAGGGGAAGATCGATTCTAGCGATGAGTGGAGGCAACGTGAATGGAGTGGAGAAAGGGGAAGAAAAACGTGAGTTTAAGTGTGTGTTTATGGTGTGGTGAGTGTTATACCCCATCCCTAGTTTAATTTAAAATAAATACCACCTTAATCCAACCCCATATCTTACCATTCCATTAAAATCTCAACTTGCATAAAAACTTATAATTAGTAATAAGAATTCCCTTTTGAAATTTAAATCACACTGAAATTACAATTCGGGATTATTTAATCAAACTCCATGTTCAAATTCGATTCGAAAGCATCTATTTCGCCATAACTCATAATTACCATAATTATAGTAGAAAAATTAATTATAATTTATTCGGGGCGTCACAGATATTGATGATGAACTTGAATTTGAATTTGATGATTTGTGTGATTTAGAGAAGGCTACTGAAGGCCTTGTGGACAAGGGAAGTATGGAATTGAGTTCTAATGCCACTTCTCATACACTTGCTGCTGTATATACTCATGATACTACTTACACTCTATTTTCTCGTTTACAGGATCCTACTATGGAAAGAAACACCCTTCTGATCGACCACAACAGTCACCAAAAGATGGAGGAAGAACAAGCCATGAGGCAGTCATATCCAAGAAGTGCAAGGCGAACATGCCAAAATTTAGAGGAGTTAAGAAGATATTGAGATGGAAAAGGAAGGATAGAGCAATATCGCATGACCCACCTTGATCAAGTACTGGCATCAGGCCACCGACGTAAAACAGAGGCGCTGCTTGGGAGGCAACCCAATGGGAGTTAGTTTCCCTATCTTTTCTTTTTTTATTGTTTTCTTAGTTTAACTTTTCTCTTTCCTTACAATTTTGCCTTACATTGACGACAATGTAAGATTTAAGTATGGGGGGAGGGATTAGTAGTGTGTTATTGCTTTGTTATTATAAAAATCCAAAAGAAATCGAGAAATTTAAAAAATTTGAGCTCATTGTGAATGATGAACACATACTTTTGAATCATTAGCCCATGATGAAACCTAATTGAAGTCATGCATACTTTTGAATATAGGTGAATTGTTAACCTTGGAACACTTTGAACTCTAATACAAATTATGCTTTGACATAGTAGTTGAATATATTGAGCACGATATTGTCACGACTTGTGAAGTGTGCATAGCGTAGTGAAGATTGTGTGAATTTTGTGATAGTATTAGGAAGTCTCTGATACATGCTAGAACTTAACTACATGATCTTTGAGGCGTGTGTCTAGACTACTTGCGAACATGAAAGTGATATAGACGATCCTTGATGTGTTTGAGTCTTTCAAGCCTACCATGTAAACAATATTATCATCAGTATCCTTTTTGATTTTTAATGTAAAAGAATGGTTGTTTTCTAAGCATAGAAACAACCCCTATTCAATATTCTTTGACTAGCTTATCATCTTCCCTAATGAGCATAAATATGATTTAAATCCATACCTTTTAAGGGAGTATGATGTGTTTCATTCATATGCACTTGTTATCAATGATTCATATATTTTTGAGAGCTTTATTATCAAAAGAATGAGATTCATGAAAGAAAAGGGATGCCTTGAGAAAATAGATAAAATATGACTCCAAGGGGAGCCAAGGCACAAAAGAGAAAAAATTGAACTAAACCTTACAAAATGAACAAAGTTTGAAAAAATCATGCAAGAAGATGTGTTTTTAGTTGTGCATATCACCATACTCTCTTGTTGATACATCTTACCATTTCTTTCATGAGCCAATATGTGCATATCACCATATTCTCTTGTTGATACATCTTACTCTTTCTTTCATAAGCCAATACCTAGGCCAAGCTACAAGCTATTTAATTTGTGTTTGCAAGTGGCAAGATAGTGGAGAAGTGTGTGCAATTGAGCTTATACTGGTGTTAGAGTATAACTTGAGCTATATGATTTTACATTTATTGGATCTATAATTTGTACTTGACACTTGCTTATGACAACACACACGTTCGCTACTTTGTTGTGTATGAAATGTCTTGGGATTGAACTTGTTCCACTGTTAACTTTGCACCGCTTTTCATTACTGTGCAAGTTTAAATTGCTGAGGCATTAAAGTGAGGACAATCTAGTTTGTTATGATTCTATGACCCAACAAAAAGATTGTAGTTTTGTCTGATTTACTCGAGGTCGAGTAAAGATTATCTATGGGGGAGTTTGATGTGACTAGAAATAGACACATCTATTGCTTTTAATTGTCTACGATTTGGTATGCTTTGATAGCTAATTGATACATTTATTGCCTAATTGTATAATTACTTGAATGTATGTGCAATTGGAAAAAATGGACTAATAATGATGAATTATGACCAAGGAATGCATTAGAGATCAAAGAGGAATCGAAGACGGGCAGAAAAATCAAAGATACGTTGAAAAAGTCCGACCGATCGATTAGTCGTTCGGTGCATTACCTTACCCAAGTCTAAAAAATTCAAGACCTCGCGATCGATCGAGGAGAGCAAAAAAATTACGCAACAAAAGAAATCATCCTAGCGATCGATCAGTGATCTATAGCGATCGATCGCTCGCCTGAGAAAATTGAAAAAAAAAAAAAGAAGCTAGCGATCGATCGGCAATTTCCAGCGATCGATCGCAAAGTAATTTTGGAAAATTTGGGAACTTGATTTCTTTCCTACCTACATGGACTCTAACATATTCCACCAGCCTCCTTTATATACCACACAAAATTTGGACCTCAGATGAGACTTTTATCATAGTTTAGACCTTAGATTATAGTTTTAGAATTTTTCTTTCATAGCTTAAAGATGGTTACGAAGATCAAGGCGAAGGCGGGAGTGACGACCTCGACGAGCGGCGATCCTTATAGTTTGTATATTCTTTTCCTTATGTTTTTATTTGATTTTTGTTGTTTTGATTTAGTCATGAGTGACTAAACTTCCTTGTGATTCTTGGTTAAGGAATACGATACATTAGGAGTTTACGATTCTCGTGAGATTACGTTTTTTTTGTTGATTTTTGTAGAGTATCAATTGTTTTCTGATTTTCATGTCATTATGTTCAGTTGGCCATCATTAAATAGTAGGGTTGGTCAAGAGTTTAGAGGTGGTGTAGAAGAGTTTCGGGGTGATTTGAGTTTAAAGGCAAACATGTTGATGACTGTGGTTGGTTTGTGAATACCAACATTTCACGTGTAAATGGGTCTTTGTACATAAAGAAATTGAAAAACATTCACACTTGTGGTCTAAGTCATGAACAACAAATCAAAAAGAATGAGTTCAGATTTGATATCTGAAATTATCGGTGAAAAAGTCAGTGCCAATTCACGTTTTTCCGTTGTGTCTGTAATAGAGTTTATGAAAAGATATCATGGCTTGGATATCTCATACAATAAGGCATGGAGAAGTGTGGAGAAGGCTATGTCTGTTGTTTTTGGAAATTATGATGAGTTGTTCAAGGAATTGAAATGATATATTGATGCGGCGAAAACGATTAATGCTGGAAGTTTTATAGAGCTTGAAGTTGATGACACTAACTGATTGTGCCGTTTGTTGATGGCATTTCGTGCTTCTATCGATGGCTTTAAATTTTCTCGGCCAATGTTATTCATTGATGGAACTTTTATGAAATCCCGTTTCAAGAGCATACTTTTGTCGGTCACTACGAAGGATGATAACCAAAGTATATTTTTTGTACTAATTGTCTTGGCTTTTGTTTGCATAGGTGCACCTGTTGGTGGAAATATTCGTGCATCAGCTGACTTACATTTCGCACATCAGTGATAAGTGTCATTTTCACACTTATTTTGCTATGATTTTTTAGTGATTTTGGAACAATTATGTTTTTAGTGTTATTTTTGCATGTTTCAGAAATTTAGGTCCAAGTGTGAGGGATGGAAGAAAATGAGCCAAATATCGATGGAAAGCACTCAACCGAGCCAAGACGTTCAAATGAAGGAAGAAAAATCTCAAAGGATGAAATGGAGCAGTGCACAATCGATCTTGGAGAATAGCCCGATCGATCGGGCTTGACAGGAAAAAGTGAAAGTTTGGCAGAATGCGATTGATCAGACACTAGGCTCGATCGATCGCTCGTCGAAGGAAATTGAAAAACAAAAATTGCCAAAGCGCAATCGATCGGTGGAAGAGCATGATCGATCAGGCTGAGATAAAATTGCCAGATTTTATTTCCTTTATGAAGAGTTTGAGTCTCACGATGAAGCTTCTTCCTCCCCCACTATAAATACGTCTTGGACAGACTAATCAGACTTTGAACCATAATTCACATTTTAACCTAGGAGCCGCCGTCATCTCACCATCATCCACCATACACCTCCTAGGACTTGGAACGCCCCAACAAGGAGATTGAAGAGCACGATCGACAACGAATCAAGAGAGGAAGCTAGGATCTACAAATAGAGTCGACGACGAGAGTTTATTCATGTTTTTAAAATTTTGTTTTAGTTTATTTTAACGTCTTTCAATTTAATTATGAACTAAGTTTATTTATCAAGATTAGGGGAACCTTTGTTTTGAAACTATGACTTGATTGCTAATTATTGATTGAATTCCTATATCATATGTGCATAATTAATGTTCTTAATGCTTTCAAGGGAGTAGCTACATTTGAATTGTTATTAGTTATCATGATTGAGGTTGACCATACGATATTGTGATACGACATAGTAAATTAGATTGTGGGTTTCAGACTGAGATCGACCAGATGAAATCAGACACACATGTGATAGCAATAGATTACCCAATTTAATGCTAGAAGTTTTCATAGAACTCAATGCAATATTTATTGTTCAATAAGGACACAAGAGTGACTTATTTCACGTTAAAGGTTTGGTATAGCTTAACTATAGTATGTTGAATGAATTAGAAAACTCGTCACCTTAGAGATATTTGGATATTCAATCGAGGGTCATAGGGGATTACATTGGTGAACAGACGTCTTGATAATCTTTTAAAATGGATTTTTCTCATCATCATTGGTTTGTTTGGTTGGATCACTAGTAGTACTTTAGTTAATTAGTAGTTTATTGCATTAATTATCGTAGGTTAAATATAGTTAAAAGTGTCTTATTTGGTACTTACAGTTAGTCTCTGTGAGTTCGTCACTCTTACTTCTCATAATATCTATACTAAAACTTGACAATTGTGCACTTGCGGATTAATAGACGATAATCTTGACTTTGATTCCGATTTTGCGATGTGTTGTTTGGCTTAGGAGAAAACAAATCTTGTTTGATTTTGAATGGACTCTTGTTTATGTGTAAGAAATGTTTCTGAGCTATATATTTGAGTTGCGAATTAATTCTTTTGAAGCATTGAGAATGAGTTTTATATATTGATCTTATTGATTGCTCGAGGACGGTCAAGTCTAAGTCTGAGGGAGTTGATAAATGTTATTTTTACACTTATTTTGCTATGAATTTCTAGTGATTTTGATAGTGATTCTGGAACAATTTCATACTTTTGGTGTTATTTTTGCATATTTCAGGAATCTTGGTCGTGCACCTGTAGATATCTACAGGTGCACGTGTCTTAAGTGCATCGATAGACAAAAAAGGTGCACGCTATTTAAGTGATCCAGTCTGTAAGTTGTTAATCACCCATATTTGCACAAAAGGTGATGTCATGAAATATATAGAGATATTCTTATAGAAAATTCTTACATCGTTGTAAAGTTGTAGATTGTTGATAATAGCCCCAATATCATTCACGTCTAATCTCTTTTCTCTGTGTTTGTGTTCCCAGATGATCCTCCTTCACATATAAATTCCAATTTCAATTTTCATTAGAATTTTTTCATATATTTACAAGAAGGATTCTTTAACTAAATTAAGATATGCCATCTTCCATGCATCTTGTTTATTTTCATTATGTGTGCCATTTCCTTTTGCGTTAGTTTCTTCATCACAGGCATGCTTGATTTGAACTTGAATGGTGCATTGTAATCATATTTTTTCTTTGTTCCCCCATCTTCAACAAAATCATCTTCTAGTAACACAATGATTTATATCCTGCTTTTTTTCCTTCTTTTGTTTCTTCTTCTGATTCTGTTTCACTTTGGACCTCTTAGTTTTTCTCTTATCAGTACAGGTGTGGTCCTTCTCCCTCTTGAGTTGCCAGTCCATCCTTTCATTGATCTGTTTCACAATTGATGATTGTTTCAGATTTTCCTTTAGTAGCTGCTCTTTTTCATCATTGAGTATCAATGAGGCCGTTTTTGTGTTGCACATTCGTTGTTAATTGAGTCATTGTCATGTTTCGGTCTTTCAATTTCAGCATGCAGATTTGCACTAACATTATCGAGCTTGAGTTTTTGTCTTTTCATTTATTCAAATTTGATATGCAGCTCGTGCAATTCGTCATCCTTTAGCAGTAGCAATTGTGATACCTGGAATAATTATAACAAATTAATATTAATTATGGAATAATATGAGATATTCATGGGATTAAATATTTGGATTTATAAATTGGGTTGAGATTGGAGTAAAATTGTGTTGAAATTGTGTGCAAATTAATTAGAGAATTGTTTGGTGCAAATGGTAAAGATTAATCCTTATTACATGTAGTTCCTATTCTACGTTTCAATCGTCAATCTTAGGGTTAGGGTTCAACACTATTTCCTCACTTCTATCACCGTCGTTTTACACTCCATCTCTCTCAAACTCACCTTGGTTGCACCGACGTGAAGAACATCAAGTCCAGCAAGTTTTTCCATCGATTTTTCTCTTGGTTTTTGGATAATCTCTTCTACTTCACTTAGTTGTTCATCTCCTTGTACATTTCACATGTGGAGCTCGATTGTATGCTGTGATTTTTGAAGATTTACAGTAGATTTTTGTACCATGTTGTTCGATAGTTTTTGGGTTAGTATTCCATCGATTTATGCTTCATGGATTTGTGTTTTAGCTTGATTAGTTATTTGTTGGAGGGTTGTATGAATTTTCAATAGCCTGGTTTGTTTGGACCGATGGGTACTTGCTGTTTTAGGGAAAATGGTTGTCGATTTCTTTATGGTGGTTGTGTACAAATTTTACGTGGATTTGGGTGTGTTTTGTTGCTAGATTGATCAATGGTTAGATGGTGACACAAAACACCCCATATTTCACCCCTTTTCCCCTGCTGTAGTAATGTGAAACCATGGCTGTTTTGGATTGGTTCTTGCTGCTATGAGCTTTGTTTATATCTTGAATTTTTCATGGTGTTTTGACTCAAAAATCTGCTACAGTTTTGGCAGTATGATGCTTCCCGGGAATTGTTATGTCTTGTTTAATCGCTTTTGTTACGAAGATATTAGATGAAAAGTTTCTGGGACGTGGTGTAAACTCGTGAGTTTAATGAATATTTGAGAATTGTGTATTTATTTTATGAACTTATGATCTGAATAAAAGTTGTAGATCTATGCTTTATCTTGATTCTCCAACTAGACCCAATCAATTTCAAAACCATTGATGAGTTATTACCTAAATACTAAAATGTGTCAAGTGCTAAATTCTGCTGCTGAGTTTTGTTCTTTGGGTCTATTGAGACTCAAATTGATCAAGAAAGATGAGCGAATCAATTAAAATGTTGAACATATCAAATGTTCCTCTATGATTCAGCTTTATAATCCAACTAGAATCAAGTCATTTAGTTGAGTAATGAAAGAATTATAGTCTAAACAGCAAGGGTGGTAAATCTAAAAATTAATTGTGTCAATTTGATTTATAGGATGGTTATGATATTTTGAGGAATTTTTGAATAATGAGATAAGGTTATATATATTGAACCTTAGAAATGTAAATACTATGTACTTGAGCTAGTTGATAACTCGAATGATTAAATGATAGTTGGTATATTTGTGTAGTTATACGTAGTATGATAAATGAGGTTGATTATAACGATGAAATTAGATTGAATTTATGTGATTGTTATAATAGGAGACATGACGAACCTATATGATAGATGATTTTATTATTGGATATGCAAGTACAGAGTTATTGAAGAGAAATTATACTGAACTAAAATTGAAAGGTAAATAAATGATATCATTTGCATAAAAAATGAACTAATATTGAATTGATATTCGATATATATACTCCATGAGCCTCCGGATGTTGAGAATGAATTAATCGTGTTGCCGACTTTAAGGTAAGTAGTGGCGTACAAGCAGATATGGTACGAAGTAGTTATATATTTATGCATACATGTGGTTAAGAGTAGTGTAAATGTCAGTTACTGGATATACGATTTGAGTTTGATACCATGTGGCATGGTGGAAATCAGAACCGTTGGAGATTGTTGTGATTAATAGGCATGCTTACCTTTATAAATTGTAAGTCACGATTGAGCGAGAGGTGATGTGTTGTATGAAATATTGATTTATTATGTTATAAATATCAATATTGAAATTGGTAGTTGTGAAAAAGTGAAATATTTACAAGAACAATTCGAGGAAGCTAATATTGGTTCACACTTATTCAGGGAATGTACTTTATAATTTTCCAATAGCTTTATTTTGTTATCTTACAATTTTATATTGATATGATTGTGATTATCATATTGGTATTGTTCACCCTATGTGAGGTTGTTTTTGTTGAAAAGGTAAAAACAGATACTACGTTGTCCAATGAAAGTAAGCTCGAGTCTTTTGAGATCGCATTGCTTTCAGAAGTGTTGGATGAGTGATTACAAATGTTATTTATGCATTTATATTTCTACTCATTTATTTATTGCTCAACCTGTGAGTAGTTTAATGCCTGTATATGGTCTGTATAAAATGTCTCGAAGTTTCTCTTTATATTTTGGAATACGAGGAATATGATAGTCGGTGATGCCAATTTATATATACACTGATTGTGGTATTGATTGAGGATTGCAATAAGTCGGTAATTCGTTTTATGG
Organism: Haberlea rhodopensis; assembly: GCA_907163345.1. Classification (NCBI taxonomy): domain Eukaryota; kingdom Viridiplantae; phylum Streptophyta; class Magnoliopsida; order Lamiales; family Gesneriaceae; genus Haberlea; species Haberlea rhodopensis. Next base: position 24,448,917 of record CAJQUN010000004.1, on the reverse strand, counting down.
CATATGATTGATTTGACTTCTGTAGTGGTGATAATGCATAGGTAGATGAGTGACGAATTATATACCATACTGATAGTATTCAGGGTCGATGGTAATTTGATGTTGTTGTTAGTAAATGGGTAAATGAATTTTATTGACTTTGTGCACATGCTAAGTATTTATACAATGCTAAGAAGTTTGATTTTGTAGATGAATTAGAAAATGAGGAATGAGATATGGTATTTGATGAGAAATGGGGGATATAGCTGTACGGTTGATATGTGACCAAGGATGATGTGATGATCGGGTATGATTATGTTATGAATATGATGACACATGTACATGTTGATTACAAACATGCATTGATATTTACTGTTATTTGATGTATGAGATTATGCCACTGTATACGTAGCGATGAGATTATTTGCTACTGTGTCAGTAGCGATGATGAGATTATTTGCTACTGTATACGTGGCGATGATATTATATGCCGTGTTTACGTAGCGATGAGATTATGCCGCTGTATATGTAGCGATGATATTATATGCCGCTATATACGCAGCGATGATAGTATATACCGATGTATATGTAACGATGAGATTATATGCCGCTATATATGCAGCGATGATGAGTATGTACCGCTGTATACGTAGCGATGAGATTATGTCGCTGCATACATAGTGATGAGATTATGCAGTTGTATACGTAGTGATGAGATTATATGCCGCTGTATATTACAGGCGATGAGTATTAGTATGTGCAACAAATATTATGGGTAATGAGTATTAGTATGTACGACCAATATTATGGGCAATGAGTATGAGTATGTACCACCAACATGAGGGCGATGAGTATATATGATATGTAACGCCGCTATAGAGAGCGATTGGTGACTATTGATGATATGTTGATTGGAGATGGAAGGGAACACCATGTTATAAACATCTATATTGTTATTTCCTTAGGTGCATGAGATTTAGGCCCAAGAGGATATTTGAATGTTGAAAGTGACCAGGAGTCGAGGTAAACAATTACATTTGTTTTAATAAACTAGTATATGTTAATTGGAATTATTTATGTTGATTTATGTCAATTATGATAATCCGTTGTATAGGTGAAAACAACTGGGGATGGAATTTTAATGAAATATATTATATGTTCATTTGTTATTATTGCAGTGACAAGATAACGGTGGGGTATAACCGTTGTAGTAATACTTATATATCTAGGGCAGTCATGGAGGAGATAATGATAATTATTTTTTGTTTACAATTATTTCTGTGAAAGCTTTGTGGCTTTGTATATTGCTAATGACTGATTAATCTCATATTATGATGAGTTGAATAAAACCATGCAGGCATGATGAAACATAGAATGTAGATGATATACACAACATATGAATAATATAACGATGTTATTGTGTGAATACTTGTGATAATTAATATTCACGTTCGAATATTTATTATGTTATGATATTGAGTTAGGGACTGAGATGCATATAACTTACGATGTATGCATATGAAAATTACTAATGGATTTTCTAGTAATTACGGGGCGCCAGATAATAGCCAGATGCTGATATATGATGAGTCTAATGTTTAAGGGCTCATGAGTACCGCAACTACACAATGAAGTATGTGCAAGGTACAATATTATGATCCTGGTGTACATTGCAGATTTTTGCAGCTACACAGGTATGAAATTAATTATATAATATTGATATTTGTGCATTGTTATAGATTTGTTATGCACAAATGATTTTTCAAGAATGCATAATATCATAAAGGTATATTATACACGTTGATAGAAATGGATGGCTGTATGTTTCTTGGTCGTTTGAGAAGGAATTGTGTTAAACTACTTGTGGATTGTTCAAGTATCATTCCTTATTGATTAATTTGAGTTTCGTGCGAATTTGTAGAGGAATCATGAAAATAATTGAAGTATTTTTGTTTTAGGTTCAACATGCAGCGATATAAAATTTTTTAGAGCTCGCGATCGATCGTGGTATGCCGATTGCTCGCGAGAGGAGGATGTTGGGCAACAATATTTCAACAATCGCGATCAATAGCGGGCTAGGTACCAATTGATTACGAGGGGATTTTTTTTAAATAATTGCAGGATATTGAATATATTGATTATGATTAATTCATCTGGATGGTTAATTTGACAGTAAAACTCATAAGGTGAGAATGATACTATCATGATACCAATTAATGTTTGAGATAACACTGTGTACATGATATAGAATTCTTAAAGAAAGTATCTAGCATGAAAGCACAAACGTGGTTATGTGCATAAGTGATAGCATGTATACTTAATGGGCTAGTAAGAATATATATACGACACATGATAATTGGTGGTATGTGGACACTACTCTGAGATTATAGATAATACTTGAATGCTAGTAAACGAGCATCGGTGTTTGTGTGACTAACGAGTTAGCAAAGTAATTGGACATGCATATGTGGTATAAGAGTTTAAAAGATCTTGCAAGAACTCTGTCTAACATTGAAACCAGAAAGTGGATTATGCATTAGATTGGAAGTAATGACTTATACGATATAATGCTACTAAATTTAAATGCGATAAGATGGGGTAGGTGATCACTTTTTTAAAGAATAAAATATCTGTTGTGAACAATTAATCCGTAAGTGTACGGTTGTCAAGTTTTAGTATAAATATATGAAATAGGGATCTCATACCCACAATTACTAGTAGTAAGTACCAAACTCAATCAATTTAATTATATTTAGCCTCCGAATAGTTGGTGAAAATATTGTAATAATAAAAGTAGTAAAGAGTTCAAAACTCCAAATCACCAAGCGCTCTAAAACGAGAAATCAATAGAGAATAATAATCAAGACTTTGGTTCAACTATGTAATCCCCTATAATTCTTTCATTAGCATCGATTGATTATCCACATGTTTCTAAGGGAGTTCTCCGAGACTAACTAATTTACTCTCTCGAGCTATATTAAACTTAATACCAAATTGCAGTAAGTCACACTCGCATAGTTATTTAACAATTCAATATTGCAATGAGATTTGTGAAAACTTCTAGCTTTCGATTACTAGATATCTACGGCTATCACACGTATCTTTGATCTCATCTCTTAATCTAAATCTAAATCCACGGCATAATTTAATAGTTCGTATTATAACATCATCTCTCGATCTCAATTATAATAGCTTAAATCAATTCAATGGTGATAAATGCATGAAAGCATTAAAATCATAAATCATGCACAAAGATTATATGGAATCAATCAAAAACTAACAATTAATCAATAGGTTCAAACATAGAATCCCCTAGTCTTGATAAAATAAACTTACCCTATAATCATCTTCATAAAAATATGATTATTAAATAGTTTAAGGCTATCAACATCAAAATCAAATGAATTAAAAAGCAAAAGTTCGGAAATACTAATAGACGTGAGGTATTGATAGGGGTGCTTATCGGGCCGGGTCAACCGGGCCCGGCCGAAACCGAACCGGTTAGTCCGATTCGGAATTGAAACCGGACTAACCGGTTCCGAACTGCCCCGGAACCGGTAAGAGATAGGTCTGGGGCGGTTCTAGGAATCCAAATCGGTAGCAACGGTTCCGGTGCTACCAGTTTGGATCCGGTTTCGGAATCGGAACCGGTATTTTTGAAAAAAAAAATTTAAAAAGGGAATTTCAGCAAGGCAACAGAACGTTGGCAATGGCTCTTTAGACGTTGCCAACGTTCATTTTTTATTTTATTTTTTTTAATTTTTTTAAAAAAATTATAAATAGGTGTGATGTGCTTTATAATTCTTCACAATTCATAATTGTAAAGTTGTATACTTCAATCTCATATTTTTCTCTCCATTGTACTATCTACAATTTACTTATATAATAATGACATCTTCATCTAGCAGCGGCGCTGGTCGTAGTCGGGGTAGCAGTCGGGGTCTCGTCCCCGGTCGTCTATCACCGAGTTCATCTTCGGCAATGAATTTGCCTGTGCCAATTCCTGAGTTAAATGGAAGTTATGATTTTTTTGCTGACCTCAATGTTGGTGGTTCCTCTATGAACATCAAACCGCAACAACCTGCCGAACCTACTGCTGCTCAAGCCCAAGAGAGGCAACAATTGGAGTCATCCGGAGCCACTACAGCAGCGAGTAGGCAACCGACTCATGTAAGATATGAGATCACTTTGAACTCGCTCAAAAAGAAGGTACTAATGAATCTGTTGCAATATGTAAATTCTGTAAGATACATATTCATATAAATCTGATGGTTCCAGTGGAGGCACCGGAACATTTAAAAAACACTTAATAAAAAAACACAACCTTGATGAGGCAATATTACAACCATTAGGCCGAGAAGCAACACAAGAACAAATTAATGTTCTCACTGGCACGAATTTTATTTTAACTGCTAAAATTAATCGTAGGTCACTTGTTAGATATGTGATTAGATGTGAACTACCTTGAATACAAGCTGAACATGCTGGTTTTATTGAATTTGCTTCGTCTATATAACCCATGTTTAAACATATTTCTAGGCACACACTAAAAAGAAATTGTATGGACGTATTTGTTGAATATAGAAATACATTGTTTCAACATCTTTCTAGTTTGCCTTGTAGGATTAGCTTAACAACCGATATTTGGACAAATGCAAATTCGGATTCATATGTTGTCGTCACTTGTCATTGGATTGGTGATAGTTGGTGTATGCAAAAACAGATTTTGTCTTTAGATGAGTTAGATTGTGCACATACTGGTTATGTAATTGCTAAATATGTATTCAACACTTGTAGACATTATGGGATTCAGGATAAGGTATTTTCAATCACATTAGACAACGCTGCGAATAACAATGCTGCGATGCGTGATTTTAAGACCTATCTGAAACCAATGCTTGATAGTATTTTTTTCCATGTTAGATGTGCATGTCATGTGATTAATTTGGCTGTTAAAGTTGGTTATGAGGACAATCACTCAGCATGTAATGAGAATGAGTTTTATATATTGATCTTATTGATTGCTCGAGGACGGTCAAGTCTAAGTCTGAGGGAGTTGATAAATGTTATTTTTACACTTATTTTGCTATGAATTTCTAGTGATTTTGATAGTGATTCTGGAACAATTTCATACTTTTGGTGTTATTTTTGCATATTTCAGGAATCTTGGTCGTGCACCTGTAGATATCTACAGGTGCACGTGTCTTAAGTGCATCGATAGACAAAAAAGGTGCACGCTATTTAAGTGATCCAGTCTGTAAGTTGTTAATCACCCATATTTGCACAAAAGGTGATGTCATGAAATATATAGAGATATTCTTATAGAAAATTCTTACATCGTTGTAAAGTTGTAGATTGTTGATAATAGCCCCAATATCATTCACGTCTAATCTCTTTTCTCTGTGTTTGTGTTCCCAGATGATCCTCCTTCACATATAAATTCCAATTTCAATTTTCATTAGAATTTTTTCATATATTTACAAGAAGGATTCTTTAACTAAATTAAGATATGCCATCTTCCATGCATCTTGTTTATTTTCATTATGTGTGCCATTTCCTTTTGCGTTAGTTTCTTCATCACAGGCATGCTTGATTTGAACTTGAATGGTGCATTGTAATCATATTTTTTCTTTGTTCCCCCATCTTCAACAAAATCATCTTCTAGTAACACAATGATTTATATCCTGCTTTTTTTCCTTCTTTTGTTTCTTCTTCTGATTCTGTTTCACTTTGGACCTCTTAGTTTTTCTCTTATCAGTACAGGTGTGGTCCTTCTCCCTCTTGAGTTGCCAGTCCATCCTTTCATTGATCTGTTTCACAATTGATGATTGTTTCAGATTTTCCTTTAGTAGCTGCTCTTTTTCATCATTGAGTATCAATGAGGCCGTTTTTGTGTTGCACATTCGTTGTTAATTGAGTCATTGTCATGTTTCGGTCTTTCAATTTCAGCATGCAGATTTGCACTAACATTATCGAGCTTGAGTTTTTGTCTTTTCATTTATTCAAATTTGATATGCAGCTCGTGCAATTCGTCATCCTTTAGCAGTAGCAATTGTGATACCTGGAATAATTATAACAAATTAATATTAATTATGGAATAATATGAGATATTCATGGGATTAAATATTTGGATTTATAAATTGGGTTGAGATTGGAGTAAAATTGTGTTGAAATTGTGTGCAAATTAATTAGAGAATTGTTTGGTGCAAATGGTAAAGATTAATCCTTATTACATGTAGTTCCTATTCTACGTTTCAATCGTCAATCTTAGGGTTAGGGTTCAACACTATTTCCTCACTTCTATCACCGTCGTTTTACACTCCATCTCTCTCAAACTCACCTTGGTTGCACCGACGTGAAGAACATCAAGTCCAGCAAGTTTTTCCATCGATTTTTCTCTTGGTTTTTGGATAATCTCTTCTACTTCACTTAGTTGTTCATCTCCTTGTACATTTCACATGTGGAGCTCGATTGTATGCTGTGATTTTTGAAGATTTACAGTAGATTTTTGTACCATGTTGTTCGATAGTTTTTGGGTTAGTATTCCATCGATTTATGCTTCATGGATTTGTGTTTTAGCTTGATTAGTTATTTGTTGGAGGGTTGTATGAATTTTCAATAGCCTGGTTTGTTTGGACCGATGGGTACTTGCTGTTTTAGGGAAAATGGTTGTCGATTTCTTTATGGTGGTTGTGTACAAATTTTACGTGGATTTGGGTGTGTTTTGTTGCTAGATTGATCAATGGTTAGATGGTGACACAAAACACCCCATATTTCACCCCTTTTCCCCTGCTGTAGTAATGTGAAACCATGGCTGTTTTGGATTGGTTCTTGCTGCTATGAGCTTTGTTTATATCTTGAATTTTTCATGGTGTTTTGACTCAAAAATCTGCTACAGTTTTGGCAGTATGATGCTTCCCGGGAATTGTTATGTCTTGTTTAATCGCTTTTGTTACGAAGATATTAGATGAAAAGTTTCTGGGACGTGGTGTAAACTCGTGAGTTTAATGAATATTTGAGAATTGTGTATTTATTTTATGAACTTATGATCTGAATAAAAGTTGTAGATCTATGCTTTATCTTGATTCTCCAACTAGACCCAATCAATTTCAAAACCATTGATGAGTTATTACCTAAATACTAAAATGTGTCAAGTGCTAAATTCTGCTGCTGAGTTTTGTTCTTTGGGTCTATTGAGACTCAAATTGATCAAGAAAGATGAGCGAATCAATTAAAATGTTGAACATATCAAATGTTCCTCTATGATTCAGCTTTATAATCCAACTAGAATCAAGTCATTTAGTTGAGTAATGAAAGAATTATAGTCTAAACAGCAAGGGTGGTAAATCTGAAAATTAATTGTGTCAATTTGATTTATAGGATGGTTATGATATTTTGAGGAATTTTTTAATAATGAGATAAGGTTATATATATTGAACCTTAGAAATGTAAATACTATGTACTTGAGCTAGTTGATAACTCGAATGAATAAATGATAGTTGGTATATTTGTGTAGTTATACGTAGTATGATAGATGAGGTTGATTATAACGATGACATTAGATTGAATTTATGTGATTGTTATAATAGGAGACATGACGAACCTATATGATAGATGATTTTATTATTGAATATGCAAGTACAGAGTTATTGAAGAGAAATTATACTGAACTGAAATTGAAAGGTAAATAAATGATATCATTTGCATAAAAAATGAACTAATATTGAATTGATATTCGATATATATACTCCATGAGCCTCCGGATGTCGAGAATGAATTAATCATGTTGCCGACTTTAAGGTAAGTAGTGACGTACAAGCAGATATGGTACGAAGTAGTTATATATTTATGCATACATGTGGTTAAGAGTGGTGTAAAGTATAAAGGTGGAAATCAGAACCGTTGGGGATTGTTGTGATTAATAGGCATGCTTACCTTTATAAAGTGTAAGTCACGATTGAGCGAGAGGTGACGTGTTGTATGAAATATTGATTTATTATGTTATAAATATCAATATTGAAATTGGTAGTTGTGAAAAAGTGAAATATTATACAAGAACAATTCGAGGAAGCTAATATTGGTTCACACTTATTCAGGGAATGTACTTTATAATTTTCCAATAGCTTTATTTTGTTATATTACAATTTTATATATTGATATGATTGTGATTATCATATTGGTATTGTTCACCCTATGTGAGGTTGTTTTTTGTTGAAAAGGTAAAAACAGATACTACGTTGTCCAATGAAAGTAAGCTCGAGTCTTTTGAGATCGCATTGCTTTCGGAAGTGTTGGATGAGTGATTTCAAATGTTATTTATGCATTTACATTTCTACTCATTTATTTGTTGCTCAACCTATGAGTAGTTTAATGCCTGTATATGGTCTGTATAAAATGTCTCGAAGTTTCTCTTTATATTTTGGAATACGAGGAATAAGATAGTCGGTGATGCCAATTTATATATACACTGATTGTGGTATTGATTGAGGATTGCAATAAGTCGGTAACTCGTTTTATGGCATATGATTGATTTGACTTCTGTAGTGGTGATAATGCATAGGTAGATGAGTGACGAATTATATACCATACTGATAGTATTCAGGGTCGATGGTAATTTGATGTTGTTGTTAGTAAATGGGTAAATGAATTTTATTGACTTTGTGCACATGCTAAGTATTTATACAATGCTAAGAAGTTTGATTTTGTAGATGAATTAGAAAATGAGGAATGAGATATGGTATTTGATGAGAAATGGGGGATATAGCTGTACGGTTGATATGTGACCAAGGATGATGTGATGATCGGGTATGATTATGTTATGAATATGATCACACATGTACATGTTGATTACAAACATGCATTGATATTTACTGTTATTTGATGTATGAGATTATGCCACTGTATACGCAGCGATGAGATGATTTGCTACTGTGTCAGTAGCGATGATGAGATTATTTGCTATTGTATACGTGGCGATGATATTATATGCCGTTTATGTGACGATGATATTATATGCCGTTGTTTACGTAGCGATGAGATTATGCCGCTGTATATGTAGCTATGATATTATATACCGCTATATACGCAGCGATGATGAGTATATGCCGATGTATATGTAACGATGAGATTATATGCCGCTATATATGCAGCGATGATGAGTGTACCGCTGTATACGTAGCGATGAGATTATGTCGCTGCATACATAGTGATGAGATTATGCAGTTGTATACGTAGTGATGAGATTATATGCCGCTGTATATTACAGGCGATGAGTATAGTATGTGCAACAAATATTATGGGTAATGAGTATTAGTATGTACGTCCAATATATGGGCAATGAGTATGAGTATGTGCCACCAACATGAGGGCGATGAGTATATATGATATGTAACGCCGCTATAGAGAGCGAGTGGTGACTATTGATGATATGTTGATTGGAGATGGAAGGGAACACCATGTTATAAACATCTATATTGTTATTTCCTTAGGTGCATGAGATTTAGGCCGAAGAGGATATTTGAATGTTGAAAGTGACCAGGAGTCGAGGTAAACAATTACATTTGTTTTAACAAACTAGTATATGTTAATTGGAATTATTTAGTTGATTTATGTCAATTATGATAATCCGTTGTATAGGTGAAAACAGCTGGGGATGGAATTTTAATGAAATATATTATATGTTCATTTGTTATTATTGTAGTGACGAGATAATGGTGGGGTATAACCGTTGTAGTAATACTGATATATCTAGGGCAGTCATGGAGGAGATAATGATAATTATTTTTTGTTTACAATTATTTCTGTGAAAGCTTTGTGGCTTTGTATATTGCTAATGACTGATTAATCTCATATTATGATGAGTTGAATAAAACCATGCAGGCATGATGAAACATAGAATGTAATGATGATATACACAACATATGAATAATATAACGATGTTATTGTGTGAATACTTGTGATAATGAATATTCACGTTCGATTATTTATTATGTTATGATATTGAGTTAGGGACTGAGATGCATATAACTTACGATGTATGCATATGAAAATTACTAATGGATTTTCTAGTAATTACGGGGCACCAGATAATAGCCAGATGCTGATATATGATGAGTCTGATGTTTAAGGGCTCATGAGTACCGCAACTACACAATGAAGTATGTGCAAGGTACAATATTATGATCCTGGTGTACATTGCAGATTTTTGCAGCTACACAGGTATGAAGTTAATTATATAATATTGATATTTGTGCATTGTTATAGATTTGTTATGCACAAATGATTTTCAAGAATGCATAATATCATAAAGGTGTATTATACACGTTGATAGAAATGGATGGCTGTATGTTTCTTGGTCGTTTGAGAAGGAATTGTGTTAAACTACTTGTGGATTGTTCAAGTATCATTCCTTATTGATTAATTTGAGTTTCGTGCGAATTTGTAGAGGAATCATGAAAATAATTGAAGTATTTTTGTTTTAGGTTCATCATGCAGCGATATAAAATTTTTTAGAGCTCGCGATCGATCGTGGTATGCCGATTGCTCGCGAGAGGAGGATGTTGGGCAACAATATTTCAACAATTGCGATCAATAGCGGGCTAGGTACCGATTGATTACGAGGGGATTTTTTTTAAATAATTGCAGGATATTGAATATATTGATTATGATTAATTCATCTGGATGGTTAATTTGACAGTAAAACTCATAAGGTGAGAATGATACTATCATGATACCAATTAATGTTTGAGATAACACTGTGTACATGATATAGAATTCTTAAAGAAAGTATTTAGCATGAAAGCACAAACGTGATTATGTGCATAAGTGATAGCATGTATACTTAATGGGCTAGTAAGAATATATATACGACACATGATAATTGGTGGTATGTGGACACTACTCTGAGATTATAGATAATACTTGAATGCTAGTAAACGAGCATCGGTGTTTGTGTGACTAACGAGTTAGCAAGGTAATTGGACATGCATATGTGGTATAAGAGTTTAAAAGATCTTGCAAGAACTCTGTCTAACATTGAAACCAGAAAGTGGATTATGCATTAGATTGGAAGTAATGACTTATACGATATAATGCTACTAAATTTAAATGCGATAAGATGGGGTAGGTGATCGTCACTTTTTTAAAGAATAAAATATCTGTTGTGAACAATTAATCCGTAAGTGTACGGTTGTCAAGTTTTAGTATAAATATATGAAATAGGGATCTCATACCCACAATTACTAGTAGTAAGTACCAAACTCAATCAATTTAATTATATTTAGCCTCCGAATAGTTGGTGAAAATATTGTAATAATAAAAGTAGTAAAGAGTTCAAAACTCCAAATCAACAAGCGCTCTAAAACGAGAAATCAATAGAGAATAATAATCAAGACTTTGGTTCAACTATGTAACCCCCTATAATTCTTTCATTAGCATCGATTGATTATCCACATGTTTCTAAGGGAGTTCTCCGAGACTAACTAATTTACTCTCTCGAGCTATATTAAACTTAATACCAAATTGCAGTAAGTCACTCTCGCATAGTTATTTAACAATTCAATATTGCAATGAGATTTGTGAAAACTTCTAGCTTTCGATTACTAGATATCTACGGCTATCACACGTATATTTGATCTCATCTCTTAATCTAAATCTAAAATCCACGGCATAATTTAATAGTTCGTATTATAACATCATCTCTAGATCTCAATTATAATAGCTTAAATCAATTCAATGGTGATAAATGCATGAAAGCATTAAAATCATAAATCATGCACAAAGATTATATGGAATCAATCAAAAACTAACAATTAATCAATAGGTTCAAACATAGAATCCCCTAGTCTTGATAAAATAAACTTACCCTATAATCATCTTCATAAAACTATGATTATTAAATAGTTTAAGGCTATCAACATCAAAATCAAATGAATTAAAAAGCAAAAGTTCTGAAATACTAATAGACGTGAGGTATTGATAGGGGTGCTTATCGGGCCGGGTCAACCGGGCCCGGCCGAAACCGAACCGGTTAGTCCGATTCGGAATTGAAACCGGACTAACCGGTTCCGAACCGCCCCGGAACCGGTAAGAAATAGGTCTGGGGCGGTTCTAGGAATCCAAATCGGTAGCAACGGTTCCGGTGCTACCAGTTTGGATCCGGTTTCGGAATTGAAACCGGTATTTTTGAAAAAAAAAATTAAAAAGGGAATTTCGGCAAGGCAACAGAACGTTGGCAATGGCTCTTTAGACGTTGCCAACGTTCATTTTTTTTTTATTTTTTTTAATTTTTTTAAAAAATTATAAATAGGTGTGATGTGCTTTGTAATTCTTCACGATTCACAATTGCAAAGTTGTATACTTCAATCTCATATTTTTCTCTCCATTGTACTATCTACAATTTACTTATATAATAATGACATCTTCATCTAGCAGCGGCGCTGGTCGTAGTCGGGGTAGCAGTCGGGGTCTCGTCCCTGGTCGTCTATCACCGAGTTCATCTTCGGCAATGAATTTGCATGTGCCAATTCCTGAGTTAAATGGAAGTTATGATTTTTTTGCTGACCTCAATGTTGGTGGTTCCTCTATGAACATCAAACCGCAACAACCCGAACAACCTGCCGCACCTACTGCTGCCCAAGCCCGAGAGAGGCAACAACTGGAGTCATCCGGAGCCACTACAGCAGCGAGTAGGCAACCGATTCATGCCAAAAGAAGTAAGATATGGGATCACTTTGAACTCGCTCAAAAAGAAGGTACTAATGAATCTGTTGCAATATGTAAATTCTGTAAGATACATATTCATATAAAGCTGGTGGTTCCAGTGGAGGCACCGGAACATTTAAAAAATACTTAATAAAAAAACATAACCTTGATGAGACAACATTACAACCATTAGGCCGAGAAGCAACACAAGAACAAATTAATGTTCTCACTGGCACGAATTTTATTTTAACTGCTAAAATTAATCGTAGGTCACTTGTTAGATATGTGATTAGATGTGAACTACCTTTTATACAAGCTGAACATGCTGGTTTTATTGAATTTGCTTCGTCTATATAACCCATGTTTAAACATATTTCTAGGCACACACTAAAAAGAAATTGTATGGACGTATTTGTTGAATATAGAAATACATTGTTTCAACATCTTTCTAGTTTGCCTTGTAGGATTAGCTTAACAACCGATATTTGGACAAATGCAAATTCGGATTCATATGTTGTCGTCACTTGTCATTGGATTGGTGATAGTTGGTGTATGCAAAAACAGATTTTGTCTTTAGATGAGTTAGATTGTGCGCATACTGGTTATGTAATTGCTAAATATGTATTCAACACTTGTAGACATTATGGGATTCAGGATAAGGTATTTTCAATCACATTAGACAACGCTGCGAATAACAATGCTGCGATGGGTGATTTTAAGACCTATCTGAAACCAATGCTTGATGGTATTTTTTTCCATGTTAGATGTGTATGTCATGTGATTAATTTGGCTGTTAAAGTTGGTTATGAGGACAATCACTCAGCATGTAATGAGAAAATGAAATACTTCGCTAAATTGTTACGCTCGAGCCTGTTAAGCGTGACTGGAAACAATTATGTTTATCTAATGGTTTAAAGCATCTTCTTTTTCCATCACCAATAGAAACTAGGTGGAATTAGTTGTACAATATGTTGAATGCTATGTTACCTTACAAAGATATTTTAACTCCATTTTATAATTCATATCAAATGCCTGATAGGGATGAAAGTATTTATTTGACTAATGAGGATTGAGAATTTGTTGAAAATTGTGTATCATTGTTAGGTACTTTCAAAGAAGCGACGGAAATCTTCTCCGGTGTTACTTATCCAACCTTCGTTTATTTTCTTCCTTTAGTATTTAACATATTTGATAAGTTTATAGAATTTAGAGATGACTATCACTTGCATGCTTTTGTTAGTGCAATGGAAACTAAATTTATAAAGTATTGGGAACAAATCATACACGTCCACTGCATCGCAACATTGCTAGTTCCTAGTCAATATTTATATTCATTTGAGATATTTTTTGAATATTATGCTAAATTTCTAGGGAAGGTTGTTGACGAGCAAAATACCTCTACAATGCAATCTCTCCAAAATATGTTTCATTTGTATTATAATCAACAGGAAAGTGAATCATCGCAACAAAGGGTTGTTGAAGAACAACCTCAAGCTCAATCTAAAGGTGGGTGCATCAATTTGCTTAGGATGCTAGGCAGGAAAAAATTTAAGGAAAAAGAACATTCTAATAGCACGTCGACTGAGTTGCAAATTTATCTGAATTATCAATTTCTAACGGAAGACAACTTCGACGTCTTACAATGGTGGAAGACAAATGCAGCATAATTCCCTATCTTAGCCAGAATGGCTAGAGACCTGTATGCGGTACAAGTTTCAAGCGTCGCTTCTGAATCGGCATTCTCAACATGTGGCCGAATTATTGGAGAATACAGAAGTAGTAGATCTGCTGATTCGTTATGCATACTCACATTACTTAAAGATTGGTTTGAAGCAGAATGTAAGAATAGAAGAGATGGGGCAGTTGACGAATTCGTAAATCATTATGACGAGCAAGAAGAAGAGAACGCCAAAACAATACTTATCAATTATGAAGAGTGCTAAATAGTAATATTTTTTTATTCAGATTTTCAATTGCCATCTCTTTACAATTATTTGTATGCATTTATATTATGAAATGAAGAAGAAATATATTGAATTTTTGATGAATATTGGGAAAACATTTACAACATCAAAAAAATAAAAAATTTCAAAAAAAATTCAAAAAATAAAAGGATCGGACCGGAACCGGTTGGAGCCGAAAATCCGATCCGGTTCCTTAACGGACCGGACCGATTCCGTGCTTAACGGATCCGAACCGGCCGGTTCCGGACCGGACCGGTCCGATCCGTTAAGCACCCCTAGGTATTGACTCTGGGCATTCTTCGTCTTTTGTCTCTTGATCGATTCTTGCTTGGCGTCTTGGAAGATGATAGGGAGGTGAGTTCTATGTTGAAAATACGGTCCAAAACTTGTTATGGTCGTCCAAGATGTTATATTTATAGTGAAGGAAAATAAGGCATATTCCTTGTGGGACTCAAACTCTAAAATGTATTTGTTTCATATTTTCTCGGCTACCGATCAATTGGTATTGCTTCTAATTAAATTCCTTTAGCTACGGCTCTCAACCGTTCGATAGGAGCATGTCTACCGATCGATCAATATTTCTCCAATTTTCAACTCAACCTATGTCATTGAACCGATCGATCGGTGCAAGATTGCCTATCGATCGTGGTTCATTTTCTTCAAAAGTTGAGTTTTCACCGTTTTTTCGATCGGTTCGCTCATTCGAGTCCTTTTCACCATTTTAGCTCAATTCCTTCACTTTCATGTAATTCGACCTTGATTACTGAAACATACAAAACAACACAAAATCATGTAATATCGTCCACGAATGAACATAAAGTCCTAGAAATATAAGTGTAAAAACACACTTATCAACTCCCCCAAACTTTTCACTTGGTCGCCCTCGAGCAGGAATGATATTCAAAAATATAGAATTCACCCTTAATTCTTTAAACGAAATAACTTGCAACTCAGATGTGTAGCTCAGAAATCTCACTTACGCACAAAAAAGAGTCAATCCAAAAATTAATAAGACGTGTTTTCTCCTAAGACAAGCAATACATCACAAAATTGGAACGTGTGTGTGCTATTGTCAATCTTAAGCTTCATGCATATCTTCAATATCAAACCATGCTAATCAACTCAAAGTCAAGATTACCATCAAACACAGCCTACTGATAAGTGTGATTTTTACACTTATTTTGCTATGAATTTATGTGCATTTTATGATGATTCTTGAACGATGTTATGTGTTTTCGTGTTGTTTTTTGTATGTTCCAAGAATAAAGGTAGAAATTCATAAAAGTGGAGGATTTGAGCTAATTAACGATGAAAAGCATCAAACCGAGCGAACATGTCGAAGAAGAACAAAAATTTGAGTTTTGCAAAAAAAAAAAAAAAGCCGGGTTACTATTCACATGATCGATCGCCGGTTGGCAGAATATTTTGGTGATCGATCGCCAGGACTTCGCGATTGATCTTCAGATGCTGAAATTTCAAGATTTTGTTTCCTATTTGAAGATTTTGTGTCCAAAAACACAAAAACTCTTCCCCCACTATTTAAAGGACCATGTTGGATGAAAATTGGGAGGATTTTCAGACTTTTATACCCCATACATTCATCTTCACCAACATCCACAATCCATCCTTTCATCCTAGGATCTTTGGAACTTCTCCAACAAGGAATCGAGTATACGATTGATGTGACTATAAATAGACACATCTATTGCGCTTAATTGTCTATGATTCGGTATATTTTGATGGATAATTCGTTATATATGCTACCTAATTGTATAATTGTAAATGTAGGTGAAATCGAAGAAATCGAGCTAAAAAGGCGAATAAAGACCAAGGAAAGCTTTGGAGATGATAAGGACTCAAGGTAGATCAAGAAAAGGACAAAAAATGTAATTTTGGGAGAAGCGATCGACCGCATGAAGGAGGAGATCAATCGCCTATGGACAGAAAGTTGAGCAACAAAATCTGCGGGTCAGCGATCTATTGTTACAATGGAGCGAATCGATCGCCAAAGTCTTCTGGAGCCACGCGATCGATCGGTAAAAAGGAGGGATCGATCGCCTAATGAATCTGCCGAAAAAAATAAATCTAGCGATCGATCGCTAGCAGTGTTTTGGAAATTTTGGAGTCTTGATTTCTTTCCTTCCTACATGGACTTTAACCTACCCCATCAGCCTCTTAACCTCTATAAACTCAAAAATCAGTCTCTTTAGACCAGATTTCAAACTTAAGAACATAATTTTAGAATTAGAATAATTTTTCTCTCAACTTTTGTGAAGAACGCTTTGAAGAACTAAGAATGAAGCGACGCTCCAGAATCGTGATTCCTTTTAGTAATTCTTCTTTTTTTACTATTAGAGTTAATGCTTTTTAGAATAAATTTGATTATTTTTAATCCAATTATGAGTAGCTAAACACTTTGACTCTTGGTTGACGGATAGTTGCCTTTGGAATAAAAATACTTGTGAAGATTTTGGTTTGATTGTTGGATTTTTAATTCAATTTCAATTTATTTTTAAGATTTTGATTATTATGATTGTTGTGTCTGATTGATAGATTGATCAACTAGTAATCACTTACACAATTTAATGCTAATTAAGAAGCAACTAAGATTGATAATTACCTGTTGTTGATGTTATTAAATTCTTAGGAAAAACGATTAGGATGATTAATTCTAACTGGCTGTAGTTTTTATTGATTAGATTCATCAAACTTACTAGTTTTGAAGCTATCATTAATTTAATCTTAACGGCTGTAGTTTTGGTTAAAGATTTGATAAGAGTCGAATTGAATATTGTTTTCTATTTGACTACGATTAAGGTAAGTGATGAATTAAGTTTCCAATTGATGAATAATTGAATGAATTCAAATGTTTAGTGATTTGATGATCAAGTGAATAATTTCCAATGGTAGAGTTGACCAAAAACCAAGAATTGCTTTTTAATCTTGATAATCCAGTGATTTGCTTGCTTTAGTTTAATTAAGTTATAGTTAAGAATTTAGAAAAATCTCCTAATTGTTACTTTGACTTAGTTTTTTTCGTTAACACAAGAGAATACCCTTCTTCGTGGGATCGATCACTACTTTCACTACTACATTAGTTTTATAAAAAGTGGGTTTAATTTGGGCGTACACAATAAATGCACATCCAAATTTCGGCGCCGTTGTCGGGGAAGGCGTTTACTTTTGTGTTAACTTTATTTTTATTTTATTTATTTCTTTTTATGCTCGTGTCGTTTGATCATGAGTACAGGTGATCCATCAGATCAAGAAGACAATATTCACTACGATCGTAGGTTAAATATAGTTAAAAGCGTCTTATTGTTTGTTAGTCCCTGTGGGTTCGATAATCCGTATTCTTCCTATTTATACTAAAACTTGACATCGTGCTCTTGCGGTATAATCACGCTGTTGTGGAATTTTATTGTATAAATAAATCGCGATCAAGTTTTTGACACCTTTGTCGGGGACTAATTTTTGTAATATCATATGAGATTCTTTGAATGTAATTTAACCATTTTTTCCCTTTGTATATATTTAATTAGAAAAATATATATAATTTAATTATTTTATTTTGTTTTTCTTGTGAGGTACTTGGAGATGCTTCATCAACAAGTCTTCACAAGCTTTGCCCAACAACCTTCAGAGCCATTCTATGCAACGTGGGAGAGATTCAACATTTTGGCAACCACTTTCAGGTATCATAACTTTGCGAACTATACTCTTCTGCAATATTTCTATAATGGATTGGATGCAGAGACACAATGATGGTATTCAGTGGAGGAAGAGACGGGTGTTACAAATCAACAGGCGACGAATCAAGTTGGGTTACATGATGATGATCACTCAACCAACCAAGGTTGGGGGAGTGATCCAGATAATGAGGAAGATTTAATGGAATGCGAGCATTCTACAATAATTGAGCCTACATTGGCGGAATTACCCGAGGAATTCCCATGTGGAGATGAGCCAAGTGTGAAATTTGAGGATGAGCTGATTTTCTAGAATGTTGATATGAGCCTATTGATGGTGACATGTTCTATGCCATATGTGGATCCATTCTTACTATAGATGCCAACTTCACCGCACTACACACTCCAAAAGTTGAACCTAAGCCAAGAATTCTTCTCCCATGACTATCAATTCATCAAGAGTGTTGTTGGAGCGACGAGAGCCTACACTGTAGACATCTAGCCATGCTTGAGAGCATACTGAATCAAGACCCATTGGTGGTATCATATGATACTTACTATGGGCGGTAGCCGCTCTTTGATGGTTGCTTCTGATGGTCAAGCCGACGACTAGAAATCAATGCTTCTTGGGAGGCAACCCAAGCAATATCCTTTACTATTTTGTTTCTTTTATTTTCAGTTTTTTGTTTCTAGTTTTATCATCTCTCGAGTCGACTATTTTACTATGTGCATTCTTCTCTTGCTAGGTACTCAAATGGAGCGATAAACCCCTGCAACAGCTGAGCTTTTGAAAGCCAAATCTTCCTCAGTCCTCATGCAAGCGTCTTGATCAGGGGAGTTTACTGTTTCCCTTTTGATTCCTTTAAACATTTTGAGGACAATGTTTCATTTAAGTTTGGGGGAGTGGCTTGCATGTATTACTTGCTTAATCTGCATGATGTATGCTTAATTGACACTTGAATCATCCTATTATTTTGAGCTAAATTTTTTTATGAGTTCATAATTTGAAAAAAGAATGAATCATAGTAGTGGCTACTGTTCCATGATGATATTGATCTCATATTGCATGTCGACTTGAGTCTTGAAAGCTGTTGAACTTGTATGTGATACCTTGTTTGGGTTAATATGTTAAAAATGAGGAATACTTTGAGCACATTGAGTCATAATCTTGTGGATTGCATGTTGAATAGTGATAATTGTTGTGAAATTGACGATTTATCTTGAGCATCTTAAAGTACCCTAGAACCTATTTGATGATGATACTTTGAGGCAAAATTTTATAGTTACAAAGTTGACTTGGAAATGATTTAGGTGATCTTTGAAACGTTTGAGCCTTTCAAGCTTACCTAGTCTATTCAATCCCTAGTGTCCCATTTTGAGCTTTATTGAAAAAGATTAGTATATGCATTGCATATAATTATACCCCCATTGAGTATAATGAATCTCGTTTATTGCACGTGAATTGTTATATCTTGATTAGCTTAGTGAAAAATGTTGTTGAATGAGAAAAATAGAAAAGATAAATAACCTTGAGAAAAGATTATATAAATAAGACCCAAAGTGGCCAATGCTAGAAAATATTAGAAGAGAAGCTCGATATGTGCTGAAATATGAAAGTTACAAAATTATACTTTCTTCTTTGTGCTATCCTATCTTTTCTTTGTAACCAACACCAAATGCCTAACATGATAAGCTTCTAAAAACCTTTTGATCCAAGTCCATGGAGTGATTACATTAGTGGAGAAGTGTTTGAGAATAGGCCTATGGGGTGCTCAACGATAATCTTGATTTCGAGTTGATTAGCATAATTTGATCTTACAGAATGTGTATGAAAGTTGAGATTGAAAATAGCACACAGGCACGTTCCGAGTTTGAGATATGTTGCTTGATAGGGGAAACACGTCTTGTTCAATTTGTTGATTGATTCTTGTATGTCTGTGAGTTAGATGTCCGAGCTATTTAGTGACCATGAATTGATCCATTTGAATTATCAATATTAAACTCTACATTTTGATCTATAGTTTGTTCGAGGACGATCAAGTCTAAGTTTGGGGGAGTTGATAAGTGTGATTTTTACAATTATTTTGCTATGAATTTATGTGCGTTTTATGATGATTCTTGGACGATATTATGAGTTTTCATGTTGTTTTTGTATGTTACAGGAATAAATGTAGAAATTCATAGAAGTGGGGGATTTGAGCTACTTAACGATGAAAATGATCAAACCGAGCGAACAAGTCGAAGAAGAACAAAATTTGAGTTTTGCAAAAAAAAAAAAAAAAACATCCGGGTTATTATTCACGTGGCGATCGATCGCCGATTGGCAGAATATTTTGGCGATCGATCGCCAGGACTTTGCGATTGACGTCAGATGCTGAAATTTTGAGATTTTGTTTCCTATTTGAAGATTTTGTGTCCAAAAACACGAAAAACTCTTCCCCCACTATTTAAAGGACCATGTTGGACAAAAATTGGGAGGATTTTCAGGCTTTCATACCCTAGGAATACCTCCATCCATACATTCATCTTCACCAACATCCACAACCCATCCTTTCATCATAGGATCTTTGGAACATCTCCAACAAGGAATCGAGTATACGATCGAGAAGGAAGCGAGAGAGGAAGCAAGGATCGACGAACGGAGTCAACGCTGCGAGTTTTTCTTTGTCTTTAATTCTTAGTTTTTCTTTGTTTGATTTATTATGAGGAACTAAGTTTATTTATCGAGGCTAGGCAATCCTTTGTCAAGAACATATGATTTGATGATTTATTTGATTGAATTCTTTTATTCTATGAGTATAATTTATTGTTCTTCATGCTTTTGAGGGATTGATCACCCTTGAATGATTGTTTATATTGTGATTGACTTGACAATAACATATTGCAATACGATATAGTAAATTGTAACGCGGGTTTTAGATTGAGACGAACCAAGTAAAATCTAGCACACATGTGATAGCAATAGATTTACCAATTTCGAAGGCTACAAGTTTTCACAAAACTTATGCTATATTGAGTTGTTAAATAAGTGCATGAATATAGCTTGACCATAGTATATTGAATGCATTAGGGGAACTCGTCACCTTAAAAGTATTTGGATATTCAATCGAGAATTGTAGAGTAATTAGCGATTACACCCATTGCTGGGATCGAAGAGCTAGCTTTCACTTCATTGTTCAAGCTTTCACTTCATTGTTCAAGCTCTGAGGCATGCAAGGGATGGATGTCTGAGCGGTTGAAAGAGTCGGTCTTGAAAACCAAAGTAATCCCAACTAATCGTCTAAAGGATCTGCCCTCGCTGGTGAGCCGAAGTCTTTATAATCTTCTCTAGTAGATTTTTTCTCGTTAACTTTGAATTGACTTGGTTGGATTAATAGTTTAATTGTTTAATTCAATATTGTAGGTTAAATATAGTTAAAATCGTCTTATTTGGTTCTTGCTTGTTAGTCCCTGTGGGTTCGACAATCCATATTCTTCATATTTATACTAAAACTTGACACCGTACACGTGTAGTATAATCGCGTTGTTGTAGAATTTTATTGTTTAAATAAATCACGATCACCTACTTTTCAAGCACTTCTCAACTAATGTAATTACTCCCTAGACTTGGATCAAAATGTTTTTTTAGGCTTATAATGTTAGACATTTGGTCTACAAAGAAAAGGTATGTGATGCCCGAAGCTAATTACATATAATTGTTGATTTAATTGAGGTAAATTGTGAGTTAATGCCGGAATTAAATTATTGGAATTAGACTAAATCTGGAGTAGACTAAATAATCTCGAGTTGAACTTATGATGTAAATTAAACTCTGATGAAGTTCTTGCAAGAATAAGTTATTGAAGAGAATTATGATGCCTCAAACTAATTGTTACCTAAATAATTGGGTTAGTGTATTTAATGGTGATAATTATTGTGAGATATAAGTTCTTGAGCCTGGTAGTGTGACTTGGTGGATTTGAATTGGGATAAATAATTCGAAAATTTATTATTGATCAAATTTAAGGGGCTAAGTGCAAAGATGATGGAGATATTTGTATTCCTTTGCACACACAAAACACACATTTCACTTTTTCTTCACCCATAAACATCGATACTTGGTACTCTTCTCCACCTTCATTTTCCCCTCAAGCTTCTAAGAAAAGAACTCTCTCGTTTCAAGGTAAATTGGTTAAGGTGTGCTTGGGTAAGTTCAATTTACAACCTAGAAGTAGTTTTATTTGATTGATGAGTTATGAATTTTCTTTAAACTTTGAAGTTTTAAAATTTGATGTTGATTGGTGTGAAATTTATCGTGTTATGTGATTTATTACTTGTTTTGAATTATTGGATGTAGGTTGTTAGAGTATGTGAGGGGTTGTTTTTGTTGTTGTTGTTGCTTGTGAAAAGTGAGGTTTTGAGGTAGATGGAAATATTCTTTTCGAGCATCAGCAGCGATCGGTCGATGGTAGTAACCCGCCGATCAATCGCTAAAATGCGTAGGAGAATGTGTGATGCCCGGGAATTATTGATGTTAATCCCGGAGTGATAATGATCCTTTATAGATTTTAAATTGTGGTAATTATGAATTAATTGCGGTTTTGGGACTCCCGGGGATTTTAAATCCGGTATTTGGAGTCGTTGGATCCAAGGGATGAGATTGTATACTCATCATGGTGATAATCTTGGAATTTAGTTTTTGGTGGAATCTGGGGTCCGGAGTACTTTGTACTTGGGCTGGTGATGGAATTTGAGTTGGAGAGATGATTTTTGAAAACAGATGATTTTTAATGAATCATGATGTAGTTGTGGGGGTATTGGTATTTTGGAGCCTTGGTGCTATATATATACCAAATGGACTCGGTATTCCGTCATTATACGGAATCCCTCCTCTCTCTCCTCTCCCTCACGCCTCTCTCTCACCCCAAACCCTTCCCTCTTTTTCTCTTCGAAACAAATCGACAAGGGCTCGTCATGGGAGCCCGATTTCTTGAAGAAAGGCTGGTAATCTTCTTCTCCTTACCTTTAGCTTCGATTTGATTATAGTTTTGTGATAGATGGTTGAGTTTTGGGTTGGGTTTGAGATTTGGGTTGAGATTGGGTTGGTTTGGTTAAAAATCTAAAATGTTGTTTTTAGAGTTTTTATTGAGTTTATTTGGTGTATTAGAGGTGTTGAGGAAGTTAGGGGTGTTGGTTTTGAGTTTGGGTGTCAAAAACACCATGGAATGTCGAGTTTTTCGAAAAATCGCAGGTCGCGATCGATCGTCGAGGAGTGCCGATCGATCGCGACGAGCAGCTATAAATTTGGTAATGATGTACAGTGCTGGCGATCGATCGCCAAGTCTCGGCGATCGATCGCGAGGTGATTGGTAATCGATCGCGGAGACGCGCGATCGATCGCGAGATGTTTCTGTTTGGCAGCGGGTGCGCGCGATCGATCGCGACAAAAGCGGCGATCGATCGCGGCTCGAAGTGTTATGTTTTTTTCAAACTTTGGCAAAAAGTTGGGATTTTGGAAACAGGGTTTAATTAGCCGATTTCCGGGGCAATGTCTACCTTCAAATAGGAATGCTATACTTTTTAATGGTTTGATTGGAGCCGAAGTTTATTAAAACGGACTTCTTGGATGAGTTTTTGGCTATCATTTAAACTAATAAAATGGAATATTTTGGGTATTATGCATGCTTAGCCGGGGGGCTTTTATTTTGGTAATCGTCATGGATGGACGATAAGTTTGGAAGTTGTGAACGTTCCTCGGCACGCGATTGCATGCCTATCTTTAATTGGGAGTTATTTGCATGTTAGCACTTAACTCATCGGGTCGTGGACTCAGGCAAGGTTGGACCCGAACTACGAAATTATAAGGTACGTATGACGTACGAGCATAGCCCTTGATTATAATTGCAATTGTTGAGTGCATGGTACACTATATTGCAATGAATGGATATTGAAATGCATGATTGATGGTAATTGCTATAAATGGATATATATGCATTGGGAATTATATGGTGCCGCTTTTGAGCGAGCAATGATTTGGATATTGTCGCCTTTGAACCAACATCGGTTATGACGCCACTGCTGTTGAGTATGCGTGAGAATAAAATGCCGCTATTGTAGAGCGAGATATGAAATAAAACTATGGAACCATAAGTGAGATATATGGAATATATGTAATCATTGTTTAATGATTTGATATTATTGGTTATGATATCAGTATGTGGCAAATGGATTGTTAATCAATGTAAGGATTAACTGGCACTTGGGAATTTGATGGTTTCAGTTATTTTGAGAACAGGAACAGCACAGGGGATCCCGGATGAGGATGATACCATCCAGGGAGCATCTTTTATATTTCATAGCATTTACATTTTTGTAAATTATGAATTGTATTATTGTGATTATCGGTTTGGTGGTATTGGTATGCTCACCCCGTGTGGGGACTGTCTCTGTTGGGGCAGGTGATTAGGTCCATCGATGGCTTTGGAGTTGAGCTCGAGCTATGGATTGGAGGTGCTTCCAGGGATCGAAGTACCAGTGACGGTATTGAGCAGCGTGTTTTATACATTTGATACACACATACTTATTTGACGCTCGCATGTGAGCACAATTATGTGTATATGGTATGTATAAGGAGGCAAGGGCCTTTTCTCTCTTCATTTATGAGTTGCATGCAATCACTTATTGAATTGCTAAATGAACTGAGAACATGTTAGTGTATTAAAATGGTGCATGATATGTAAGTGGACTTAGTTGGGGGAATCTAGACATTATATGGAATAATGTAAAGAATTTTATTATTGGCATGTTTTGCTATGGTGACAAGTGGGTTTCCCCCTACGTGTATGATTACATGCACAAAATTATTGGGTTAATACACTAATAACGGGTTAAGGGCACGTGGGTCCTTTAGTGGTATCATAGCAGTGGTTTGCTCTTTGGGGCTGTTGAGGGCCTAGGATCATATTGATAGAAATGAGTAGCACATAATTATGCTTGATGGTAGGTAGTGTTGTGTGACACAACTATTTTGCTTATGTGCGTTTATGGTATGTGATCATAGTGGAATAATTATATGTCATGACATCTAATATAATCTGTTGATCATGATTGTGAGTTGTGGCACAGGGACAACCAAAGGGAGCATTTTGAAATGCATTGGGATACAGGAAGTATTTTGTACTCATGATTATGCATTTACTCATCATATTGTGGTGAATATGGATTATTAATGCTCATGGTTTGGGATTGTTCCTGTAGGAACCGCTATGGCATGAAGGGCTAAGGCTAGGGTGGAAAGACACGAACGGTAACCTGCATTTTATATACACCATGGATTACGCATTGTGGTTGCACGTATATTGGAGTGATGATTTTAATGCTTTGCCGCTAAATGTTGAAGCGAGGGTATTGCCGCATGTCACATTTGAGCGAGGTGCATTAAAATACATTCATTGTGGTTGTATATCGGAGTGATGATTTTAATGCTTTGCCGCTAAATGTTGAAGCGGGGGTATTGCCGCATGTCACTTTTGAAGCGAGGTGCATTAAAATACACTCATGGTGATGTATATTGGGATATGGAATATAAATTGTGTTGCAGGTATAGATGGAATGCTTGGTGAATATCCCATGAGTCGTTGTTATGGATGAGTGATGATTTTAAATTCTTTGCCGCTGTCACTTGACGTGATGATAGAATACTTGACGTTGTCATATCGTAGCGAGGAAAGAATATTTGCCGCCAAATGTTGAAGCGAGGGTATTGCCGCATGTCGCATTTGAGCGAGGTTATTCGATGCCGCTGATATGTCGAAGCGAGGGGTATTAGAGCCGCGATCATGACAAGCGAGGTGCATTTAAATACACTACTATAACAAGACTAGGGATCGGCTATTCTATTGGCGATGGTTTATGCCGCCGGGTATTCATAACTGTGGTCCATTCCGCTATTCTATTGGCGATGGTTTATGCCGCCGGGTATTCATAGCAATGGTTCATTCCGCTATTCTATTGGCGATGGTTTATGCCACCGGGTATTCATAGCAACGTCGGGTATTCATAGCAATGGTTCATTCCGCTATTCTATTGGCGATGGTTTATGCCACTGGGAATTCATAGCAGTGGTTCATTCCGCTATTCTATTGGCGATGGTTTAGGCCGCCAGGTATTCATAGCAATGGTTCATTCCGCTATTCTATTGGCGATGGTATATGCCGCCAGGTATTACATAGCGATGGGTTTTTCCGCTACATCTATTGGCAATGGTTCATGCCGCTTGATGTTTTATGCCGCTGATTCTATAGCGATGTTTTATGCCGCTGACTCTATGACGAGGAATCATGCCGCTGATTTTATAGCGATGGGTTCTACCGCTATCTACATAGCACGTGATTGTACCACCCACGAGCTATGGGTGTTGATTATGTACCACTATTGGACGACGGAGACAGGTATGTCGCTATCTTATTAGCGATGAGTTATGGTATATTACTGTTTAGTTAGCATTTTTGTGGATACCATGTATTGTCATGTACCGTCACGTGTTTGACGATGAGATTGTGAATGTCATGTGTTGACATGTACCTTCACGAGTTGACGATGTCATTTTGGGATGTCATATGTGGACATATACCGTCACAGGATGACGATGACATGGCAGATGTTCTATGTAGACGTGTAGCATCGTTTTGATGAATAATACGTCTGGGCGTATGTATTTAGTCATCTGGTTTGAGTGCCAATGGTGAGCACATGGTAGTGTCTGGGTCACTAGTTGACGAGACCATCATGCCGAGCAGGTTGCTCGAAGAATTATTGGGTGCACTACACAGGAAGTTTACCGCAGCACATATTTGAGGTATATATTTTACGAGTAGTAGTACCTTTGGGTATACTCGCTGGAATGGCTATGGCCAAGTGATTGTGAGTATGAGTAGTTATTGAGGAAACTACTCGCTATTGTCGTTGTGACGTGTGGTGGACATGGTCACCCCCACCCAAGAGGGTGTGGATTTAATCCTAATGGATAGGATTGCTTTGTGGTTGAGTGAGGGCACCGGAATGTCCGTTGTGCCTTATTGATTAGAGAAATGTTGGGTGATGAGCCACTACTCTAATGGTTTGTACGGTGTGGTGTACCGGGATGGAACGTATGCTGCGTTGGTAGGTTTAATATAAACCTAAGGAGGCAGCGATTTGCTAGCCAGGTATTATTGCAGTGTTATAGTGTGCTTGTGATAGCCATTATACTGCTCGTTGGATTTGAGTTTGGTAAATCGTATGGTGATACGATGAGGGTTTATGGTAGACTCTTGTAGTCTCTATGTGGCATGATGATTGAGGTAGGGAATACCTCACAGGGACGTTTATACATCAATGTTTTGAGGGACTTGTACTGGGACAACTCAATTTTGTTGGGAATACCAACGTGACAAGTCGTTACTAGCTCTGATTGAGCATCTTTGCATATGGAATGCAACGGGAGTCACAATTAGAATTGTGGGATATAGTTAGTGGGGTAACACTACTATATTGATTTATCTCTTAGAGAGATTTGGATTGTACTGTCATGGAGACAGCTGATATCAGTCGTGGGTTGATTGTAAATCAGCCATGGTAAGCATTACTGGTGTTGGACCGAGTAATGGATTTCTTACCTTTCGGTGAGACGTTCGAGGAGACGTCTCCGTGGAAATGCTTGAGATTGTGAAGTACTATGGTATTAGTACAGAGCATTGTTAGAATGAGTATACGTTGTGCATACGGGTTTTGGATTGGTAATAGTTGCAAGGATGCACTATTCTGAATCGGTCGTGTATTTTTGGTTCCGAGATATGTTTTGGTATAAATATATCCAGTTTTCCGAACGTTGGTTCGAGGTTGGAGGGTCATGGATTCATGACACTTTCCTTATGAGGAAAGCAGTATTGATATACCTACCGATGAGAATCTTTGGGAGATTCAATGAGTCGGTTTGTGTGGTGTTGATGTTGGAATCACACCATTGGTAGTTGGTCTGTCAATCATTATTCTCCGTGAGGTGAGAATAGCTGGGGATTGACAGTTGGTTTTGGGACTTTGGGTATGATCGGAGATACCTGAGTCTATTGCATTGAGTATGCATCTTGTATTGGTGCTTAGGCATGTGTACCGGTGTGTGTATACGAATGCCAGCATTTCTTAGTACTCGTCGAGCATCGGGTTAGTATGCTTGGATGAATAAATCTCCGACGGGAGATTGTGGCAATTTGAGATTGGTGATTTCGATGGCACGATGTACTCTGATAAATGATCGTGAGGTCCAGTTGACTCCCTCTAGGGGGGGGGGGGGGGGTTGTCGTGTTTAGGGGTCATGGTAATTCTTGCTGGTTAATTCGATAGCCTCCCTGTGTTAGGATTGTTGAATCCTAGGGTAAACGAGGGATGGCCAGAATTTGGATTGGTTAAGTGTCGTGGTTGACACGTGTGGCGGGAATACAATTGATTGTTCTTAATGTCCTTTCGAGAATTTGAGACCTTGTGGAGTCTCGATAGTGTGTTTGGACCAAGATGTGATTTCTTGGAACACACGGATGTAGACATCTTCGGAGATGTGTTTCATGTTGATCGGTGGCCGTGTTGTTGCCCAATCCGTGTTCATGTCACGTCTTTCTCCTCAAATTTCTTTATGTTCGACCAAATTTTGGGAATGTGGTCAATATAAAATTGTAGAACTTTCCATTATCTTCGCGTGGACAGCTGATTCATCAAATTCGGAGTTCGTATGAGAAAGTTATGGTAAAAATACAAAACCCGCCAGAAGAATGGAAGACAGGCGTAATTACGCCATTATGAGGAGTAAATACGCAAATGCTACGACAATTGCAAATATGAAGAATTAAAGTAGGCGTAGCTACGCCTGATCCAAGACAGTAAATATGCCAGCTACTGCGGGAAGGCAGAAATTGAGAACGTCATCAGGCGTAGCTACGCCAGCAGAGTTTTGGAAAGTTTGGATTCTTGATTTCTTTCCTTCCCACATGGACTCTAACCTATCCTCCAAGCTTCCCCAACATTATAAACTCAAAATATCAGACCTTAAAGCATCTAGATAGTTAGGGTATAGTAGTTTAGGATAATTTTATAATTTTTCTCTTAATTTTGTTGAAGAACGCTACGAAGATCGAAGCGAAGGCGGGATTGACGACCTCGGCGGAGTGGAGATTGGATTAGTTTTCTTTCCTTTTCTTTTATTTGTCGTTTTTCTTATTATTATGTTTAGCTAGTTTATCTTGGTTGAGGAAGACAAAACCTTGGATTTATTTATCTTGGGGAGATTCATACGCTTTTGTTTATCGATTTTATTGAATATCATTGTTCTTCTGATTTTATTGAATATCATTGTTCTTATGATTTTATTGATATGATTTGTGTTTGTTTATTGGATTGACAACCTAATAACTTGCATGTAATCTATTGCTAATTAGATATCAATAAGAAATTGTTTGAATAATCTAATTGAAGAAGCAACAAAGACTGATAATTTCGCGCTTGTGAATTTATTAAGTTCTTAGGGAAAACCCTTGACTAAATTTATACAAACCACTTGTATTTATGTTGTTTAGATTCATCACTCACTAGTTTTGAATGATGTCATGATTTAATCTTGAATATGCATATGGAGATTGATTGATTGATGAAAGTTAAATTAGAACCCTTGGACTAATTGACTATGAAAAGCTGAGAAAGGAATTAGATTTCCAATTGATGAATATTCAAATAAAGTTGAGTCTTTTGTGAATCGATGAAATAGGTATCCAAGGTAGACTCGTCCGATACCAAGAATCGCTTTCATTAGTTTAATCTTTAGTTTTAATTTAATTAGTATAATTCACTCACAACCCCATTGTTTAATTTATTGTTTTTCTTTTGATTTTCATTAACACAAGAATTCGCACCTACTCGTGGGATCGATCCCTATTCACACTACTACATTATTGTTATCAAACTTGAGGATTGAGCGAGGTTAATTTGGGCGTACACGATAAACGCACACCACTTTGTAATTGAGTCATGATTTTAATTGAACAATAGTTGAAATGGATTATGTGAATTAATCATGAGATTGAGTAATTTAATTGTGAAGTTGATGAAATGAATTAAGAAAGCATGGATTAGAGGATAAATATACATGTTTGTTAGTTCCGGATTTTAAAGATGACAAAATATATCAGACCGGATCGAGAGAAATCAGACTGAACAGATCGATCGCTCAAAACAGATCAAACTGATATGGTATATCGCAAAAAAGAACGGATCGATGGAAAGCAGTCTGACCAGATCGAAGCTTCAGATCGATCTCAACTTCTATCAGATCAGAGCAGTCAAGGCTGAATAAGATTGGCTCTTCAGTCCGAATCATTAACGGCTATTTATTGAAGCATTTAATGTTGCAATTAATGATGAAAAAGACCAAGGACTGAAGATTACCATAAAAGGTAAGAAGACAAAGAAGAGCCTACCTGACAGTCGCCGAAAGCATGAACCAGAACGGCAAGTACCCTAAAGAAGAAGACTGTAGCTTACTCAGAGTTTAAGCAGAGTCAAGAGTTGCACATTAAGGGAAATAATGTCGTTGGTACATGCAACTATAAAAGGATGCAACAGAAGAGCTCAAGATAGAGTCTGATCAATCGAAAAACGCACAAGAAAGCAAAACAGCACAAGCTTACAAGCTCAGACATTCTCGAGCTGAAAATCTTCATAAGCACAAGTATATTGTAATATTTGATCATCTAGGATCATTGTGTGCATAGACTAAAGTCTATCTTGTGTATTCTGTATTGAAATATAGAAGTGAGAAACAATTGTAACTGTCAGACAGAGTGTGTCTGAACAGATCGAGAGACTAGGAGTTTCAATCTGGTAGTGAGGTAAATCCAGCTGAATCGGGTTTGTACAACAGGATTGTATAAATCAAAGTCTTCTAGTGGAATCCTTCCTTAATTGGAAGAAGGGGAGACGTAGAAGGATTACACCACCTTCGAACTTCCAGAAAGATATTCTGTGTTTTATCATTCTGCACTCGTTCTCTTATTCAAGCCATCGAGTCGTTCTTACTAATTTAAGAACAGACCGTTCCGCACTAAAATATTCAGTGGTCTGTTCTGCAAAAGAGTTGATTAAGAAACAGATTTCTTTCACTAATCCGAAAGAAATCACAAGGGATTAATTTTTAATAGGAGTGTTCATTCACCCCCCCCCCCCCCCCCCTCTAAACACTCCGGACCGATCCTAACAAGTGGTATCAGAGCAGGTTGTCTTAATCAGCACAAAGACACTTGAGCTGATGGCATCATTCAACAAAATTCCTATGTTCTCAAAAAAGACTATGATGATTGGAGAATCAGAATGCAAGCTCATCTGGCAGCACAGGATGACGATATGTGGTTCGTCATCACTTATGGACCAATGAAGATTCTGAAAGTCAATACAGCAGCCTCCATTACTGGTGGTGAACCCCAAATGGTCGAGAAGGACAGATCCCTCTGGACGAATGAAGAAATAAAGAAAGCAAACCTCGACAACGTTGCCAAAACATCTTGTTCAAGACATTGGACAAGAACATGTTCAGTAAAATCAAAATGTGCTCAACTGCCAAAGGAATTTGGGAGAAGATAGCACAGCTATGTGAAGGGAACAACCAGACCAAGGAAAACAAGCTGACTGTTGCTCTTCAAAGATTTGAGAGCATAAAAATGAAGATTGGAGAAACTCTAAATGAGTTTGATGAAAGAGTCACTGGTATCATCAATGAACTAAATGGTCTGGGTAAGGAATACTCAAACAGAGAGATCGCTCTGAAAGTTATGAGAGCCCTGCCAAAATAATGGGATGTTAAGACCATTGCAATGAGGGAGTCCAAAGATCTGAACAAGGTTGAACTTCATGATCTGTTCGCAGATCTTAAAGCATATGAGTTCGAACTGATCAGCAGAGGTGAAGCAGAGCCATTCATCTCTCAACCAAACAAAGCACTGGCAGTCATTCCAGACCAGACCGCCCCCACAACAGATCGATCTATCGAACAGATAAGTAATGATGCTATGTCATTATTTATCAAGAAATTTGGTAAATTCATGTCTAAAATAAAAGGAATTTTAAACCCTCTCATCATTATAAATCAAGAAAGGACGATGCTGTTAATGACCAGGCTTGCTACAATTGTGGTAAGACCAGACATTTTATTGCAGATTGCACCAGACCGAAGAAAGAAGAGCGTAAAGAAAAGCATCGTGATGACAAGAAAAAGAAGCACTACAAAGATCGTAAAAGTCATCATGGGAAGTCCCAAAAGGTCCTAGTAGCAGAAGAAGGAAACAGCAAGTGGGCTCAGACTGATTCAGATTCAGAAAGCTCCGAATATTCTTCCAGCGAAAGCGAAGATGATATTCAATGTCTAATGGCAGACGAAGATATGAGTCAAACAGACGAGGTATTCGATCTTGACTCAAATGAATTTACACGTGAAGAGCCCATGTCCGCACTGCAAGACATGGCTAATGATTATAGACTCTTAGCTGAATCATTTGAGAAAAATAAAGCTAAAGCCAATGATCAAATGGATGAGCACATCAAACCAAGCTGCTCTGAGCTGGGCGAGTGCAATAATCTACAGATCGAGCTGAATAAGCTAAAAATCTCTTACGATCAGCTCCATGAAGAAAATAAGAGAATTAGCACACAAAATGCTAAGCTTTCTCATATCTTCAAAACATGGACAAAATCCAGAACATCATTGGAAGAATTGCAAGAGGTACAAAGAAATGTCGGTGATGTTACAGGCATAGGCTTTGATATCAAAGACTGCACCAAAGATGAATCTGAACTGTTGCTGGTAAAGAACAAAATCAAACAAATGACAATTGTTAAATCCAGCACAGTATATGAGACTGAAGCACCTATAATTCAAACGGGAGTCTCTTTTGATAATCAAGGTTTGAGAAAAGGGATTGGATATGTTAACCAAGCCAAAGAAAAAGCACCAGCAAGCTTTGCGTCTTTCAGACCAAATCTAAAGGTGCAAGATCTAAGGCAAGGAAGACAATACAATTACCATAATTCAAAACCAGTTCAACGAAGATATAGACTACCCTATAAGAATCAAAGGTTTCCATATCGCACACAGTATCACACACAACATCGAAACAGATCAGCTCACAGCACACCAGACACACACAAGCCATTAAAGCTGATACAGGTGTGGGTTCCCAAAGGGCTAATCCGTTCTGGACCCAAGTAGGATTGGGTACCAACAATAATTATGTTTGATGACAGGTACTAAAGAAACTTGCATCAGACTGGTACTTGGACAGTGGGTGTTCTCGTCACATGACCGGAAACATCGAGCTGATGTCTGAAGTCACAGAATGTACTGGACCCAAGATCATATTCGGAGATAACTCAAAGGGTAAGACCGTGGGCAAGGGTAAGATTGTCCATGGTAATATTATTATCAATGATGTGCTGTTAGTTGAAAATCTATGCTATAATCTGATTAGTATAAGTCAACTATGTGATAATGGTTATGCTGTAGAATTTCACAAACACACTTGCACTATTAAATCGTCAGACGGTATGACCATGCTTGTAGGAATCAGAAATGGAAATACATATAAGATTAACTGGAACTTTGCTCAACCTGATAATCCTACTTGCTTCATCGCTAATAATGATAATAAACACTGGCTATGGCATAAACGCTTGAAACATCTCAATTTTAAGACTATTTCTAGCCTGTGTAAACATGATTTAGTTGTCGGTCTGCCCAAGATCGACTTTGCTAAGGATAAGATCTGTGAAGCGTGCCAAATGGGCAAACAGATCAGATCATCCTTCAAAAACAAGAATGTCAAATCCTCCTCACGCTGCTTAGAACTATTGCATATGGACTTGTTTGGTCCTATACCAATAACAAGTTTAGGGGGAATGCGGTATACTCTTGTTGTTATTGATGATTACTCACGTTTTACTTGGACTATATTTTTGACCAGTAAAGATCAGACCGATCCAAAATTGATCAAGCTGCTGAAACGCACTCAGAATGAGAAATCATCAAGCATAGACAGGATTCGAAGTGACAAAGGCACTGAGTTTTCAAATCAGAATCTTGAATCCTTTCTAGAAGATCAAGGAATTAAGCATGAATTTTCAGCCGCCCGAACTCTCCAACAAAATTGAGTTGCAGAACGAAGAAACAGAACGCTTAAAGAGGCAGCAAGAACAATGCTTGCTGATTCTGGCATTTCGCAAAAGTTCTGGGCAGAAGCTGTAAATACTGCGTGCTACACTCAAAATCGGTCTATGATTAACAAGAAGTTGAATCTCACTCCATATGAAATATGGACTGGTAACAGACCATCTATCTCTCACCTTCATGTATTTGGTTGCAAATGCTTCGTTCACAATAATGGTAAGAATCATCTTACAGCATTTGAAGCTAAATCAGATAATGAGATATTCTTAGGATATTCATCTAATAGCAAAGCTTTTCGCGTCTTCAATAATCGCACTTTAACTGTAGAAGAATCTGTTCATGTAGTTTTTGATGAATCTTTATGTATTGAGGGTAGCAAGGAATCAATTCAAAATCAGATGGAAAATATCCATCTCGAAGCTAACAGTGATGATGAGATTGTAGATAACAGGTCAAGAGACAATCCACCGGAACCTGAAGTACCAGACAGACCGGATCACGGCAACGAAGCTCCTTCAATCGAGCCGATCCGGATGTTCCTCGCTCTAATGTTAAATCAGATGCTGATAATGCCACTACTACTCATCCGTCTGGATCGGACAATCCAGAATCGAATTATCGATGGACAAAGAGGCATCCACCTGATCTAGTTATTGGAAGTCCTTCTGCACCGATTAGAACTAGAGGACAGATGATGGATGAATTCACTCATGCTGCTTTCATATCAAATCTGGAACCTAAAAAGATTGATGAAGCTTTGACTGATTTCAACTGGATTAAAGCCATGCAAGAAGAGCTTAATCAATTTGAACAAAATCAAGTTTGGAGTCTAACCCACATGCCAAGCGATCTGCCTGTTATTGGAACCAGATGGGTGTTCAGAAACAAGCTAGACGCAGATGGAGTTATGGTTAGAAACAAAGCCAGACTGGTGGCACAAGGATTCCGACAAGAAGAAGGAATTGACTTCGATGAATCTTTTGCACCAGTCACCAGACTTGAAGCAATCCAAATATTTCTTGCTTATGCTGCTTTTAAAGACTTCAAGGTATATGAAATGGACGTTAAGAGTGCCTTTCTTAATGGTAAGCTTCAGGAGGAAGTCTACATTGAGCAACCTCCTGGATTTCAGAACCACTCATTTCCAAATCATGTATATCTACTGAATAAAGCAGTATATGGTCTGAAACAAGTCCCAAGAGCCTGGTATGATACTCTGTCTCAATTTCTGCTGAACCATGATTTTCAGATCGGCTCAGTAGATAAAACTCTATTTAAATTTATTAAGGGGGAACATACTTTGTTAGTTCAAATTTATGTTGACGATATCATTTTTGGGTCAACTAACCCCAAATTATGCGAGAAATTCTCTAAGTTAATGCAGGGACAGTTTGAGATGAGTATGATGGGAGAACTTTCATTCTTTCTGGGTATCCAAGTCAAACAGATCAGCAATGGCATTTTCATAAATCAAACCAAGTATACCAAAGAGCTACTCAAGAGATTCGGAATGGAAACGTGTTCAACTGCATCAACTACAATGAGTCCTACAATCAAGTTAGACAAAGACGAAGGGGGAACAACAGTTGAAGTATCTATGTATCGCGGACTGATCGGATCGCTCTTGTATCTTACAGCGAGCGGGCCTGATATTATGTTCTCAGTCTGTATGTGCGCTAGATTTCAGTCAGAACCAAAGCAATCACACTTTATTGCTGCTAAGCGTATTCTGAAATACTTGAAAGGATCTCAGAACGTTGGTCTTTGGTATTCCAAAGACTCAAATTTCAGCTTAATTGGATATTCAGACGCTGACAATGTTGGCTGTAAGATTGATCGCAAAAGCACCAGTGGAACATGTCAATTCTTAGGTGAAAGATTGATCTCTTGGTTTAGCAAGAAGCAAACATCTATTGCCACATCTACAGCTGAAGCAGAATATCTTGCCGCTGGAAGCTGTTGCGCTCAAATGCTCTGGATTCAATACCAGCTCAAAGACTATGGCATTCAAGCTGTTGAATCTCCGATATTTTGTGACAACACAAGTGCAATCGCTATAACGTATAATCCAGTTTTGCACTCTCGAACAAAGCACATTGATATAAGACATCATTTTATTCGAGATCATGTTGGCAAAAAGGAAATTCGGATCGAGCATATTTCATTAGAACAGCAAGCAGCAGATATCTTCACCAAACCACTTCCTGAGGCTAAGTTTAATTACTTTCGTCAAATTCTTGGTTTAATAGATTTAACTTGATGTTTTAGAAGTATCTTTCTTTTAGTTATCTTTTAAAGATTGTATGCTGGCACAGATCGATAATACAATGATCAGAACGACACAGACTGGTCCGAACTTTCAGACCGATCTATGTCAAATCTGATGTTATCCCATGATCTGTCTGGTCAACAAATCTTTAAATAAAATAATTGTTTAAAACAGCCCGGACTGATTACAAATTTTAACCGCCTTATCTCTCTTTTATCATGACCGTTTATTTTGAATTATTTAATTATCAGTCTTCGAGATAAAGACACGTGTCTTCTCTCTCTTATTTAGCGGGCTGAACATTTCATTTTCATTCACTTTTTACGAATTACCGTTGTCTGCTCTCTAACTCTCTCTCATATTTTTTTCAAACTCTTATCACTTTTCATTACACTCAAATGGCTACCATAACTCACAACACTCTCTCCGTTGAGTTCGATGATATCTACAGGGCTGAAAATCCAGAAATGGTCTCTATTTTCAAAATTTTGGAATCATCTGGATTAAGGAATTTTCTGGAGTGTGGCACGGTGGTTTACGAGTCAGAGATTCGCGAACTGTTCGCCAATGCTGTATCACAGAAGACATTCATCTCCACCACCGTAAAGGGCAAATCGTTTGAAATCTCTCCGTCGACGCTGGCAAAGACCTTTGGTCTTCCCAACTCCGGACTGACTGAGTTTGGCCAGATTCCTCAAGCTTCCCTCACGAATCTTCAAGGGAAGGTATCCATATTTGGCCACCACCTGCAGCCTTCATTCAAGAAGAAGGAAATGTTTTTCATTTCCAGGTGTTATGCGAGATTGTTAGCAAGCCATTATTGGGCAAAGCCGGAAGCTATGATGTTGTTACTGCTGAGAAGTTCCGGGCCATGGCTGCTATTCACTCAGGGCAGAAGATGAATTGGTCTACAATATTATTTGGAGTTCTGTTTGAGACAGTCATCGCCTCCAAACAGGCTGTCTGTTTTGCTGTGCCCTTAAGCAAACTACTGGAGACGCTGGACATCGAGCTCGGGAAGCCGTCTGCTCTCAGTCCGTTTAAAATTCTCAACTCCAAGGGATTGGCTCTCCTGAAGTCCAAGAGTGCTCCACCCACTTCTACCGATCTGGTGGCTGTCAAGATTGAGAAAGGAGAAGAACAGGCTGTTGCTCGAAGACCTCGAGTCAAGCGTAAATTGACCATTCAGACTGACTCCGAGGAAACTCAGTCTACTCCTTCATCTCCAGCCAAGCCCCCTCCCAAAAAGCCAAGAACCCAGATCACCAAGCCAATCAAAACCCTATCTCTCAAAACCCTACCCATATTGCCTCCC
This sequence comes from Haberlea rhodopensis, assembly GCA_907163345.1. Lineage (NCBI taxonomy): Eukaryota > Viridiplantae > Streptophyta > Magnoliopsida > Lamiales > Gesneriaceae > Haberlea > Haberlea rhodopensis. The sequence continues at coordinate 24,410,786 of CAJQUN010000004.1, read as the reverse complement.
ACAAAAGCCGCCCCTGCACCCCAACCCACAAACCAACCTTCAACAGCTTCAACCACTGTACCCAAAGTAACCATCCGAGTCCCCTCTGCCATTCCCGTGGTCAAAGGGATTGTTATCACTGAATTGGGAGACTACACCCAATCAGGGATCAAATCTCCATCTTCCACCGGCAAGGGCAAAGCCATTCTCACTGAACCCCTCTCCTCCAAACCCAAATCTGCCGCACAAACAGCCATCGACATCGCTATGGAGGATGTTGAAGAAAAGGTACAGGCGCTCATTGTGGTCTTTGATGAATATGTCGAGTACAGAACGATCAACCACATTGATATGACCTTCGGCAAGCTGAGAAGACTGCAGACAATGGAAGAAGAAGTCCTTAAGGGGACAGAGACGGATGATGTGAGAGTCGCGGTGCTTCGCAAAGATCTCTTTCAGGCCAACCAGAGATTCAGACTGGCGAATTTGCTCTTGGCCGCTATGAAAGCAAATTTCGATCCGAGCACTCCAACTGCCAAAGATGATGGTGCTGTTATTGCTCAACTGGAAATGGATATTCATGTTATTCACTTAGCTGTCCGATTTCAACGACAGAAGCTCAGCATATCCACTCCAGTACCCAGCCCGGATCATCCAACTGCGAGCAAGACTATGGCAGAACCTTTCATAAAGACTGTTCCCTCTGGAGCAGCGGACCAGACAGCAGATCGAACAGCAGACCAAACAGCAGATCGAATAGCGGATCAGACAGCGGAGCAGCCAATGACTAATGCTCCGTCTGCTACAGAAGATGAACCCTTGAACGTTTTGTTGGACTCCCCAACAACGTCTATTCCTCTGGGACCATCAGTCTCCCATGTTCAACTCAGTCCAACCGCCGCACTTACAACAGTTGTCTCACCAGAGTTTGTCGATCCGGATCTGGTGGTGTCCAACGTTGTTACAGCTTTACAGGTTGAGGAGCCTTCGAGACCTAGCACTCCTCCAGAACAATCTGCTGAAGATATGGCGTTCTTAGAAGATTTTTCTTCGGACTTGGCCACCCTGATCCAGTCCGAAACACGCCAAGCTGCCTTATCTTCACTTATACCGATTACTGAAGAAGCTGATCACACCCTGTCGTCATCTGATCACTCTCCAAGCCGTCTATCTGACGCACCTCCATCCTTGGCTAGGACCCTTCAGCACTTATCTGATAACTGTCTATCTCTCTCTCAACGAGTCATAGAGGTTCATCAAAGTCAGAGGACCACAGTCTTGGATTTTGATTCATTTAATGAGAAGATGACAGCCAGTATTAGCAGCCTTCAGCGAGGACTGAATGATCTATTCTCTCAGCAAGCTTCTTACAAAAACAGCCTGAGAAAAGAGCAGATCGAGCTGGCCACTGAAGTCAGAGCATCCGTAGCCAATTTCCCTTCGTGCTCAAGACACTCGTCTTGACACTATCAGCGCTCAGCTAGCACAGGTTGTCGATTTTATTCAAGAGATTGCTGCTGACAAAAAGGGGGAAAAGAGAAAAGACTTCAAGCCGCATCAGTCTCAGTCTTCAAGAAATTAGAAGTTTCGTTGCTTAAATCAGACTGTCTGTATATAAGATTTTTGTGATCAATAAAAATCTTTCTTTGTTAAGTCATTGTTCATTTATTTTGAACTAAAACAGCTTAATCGATCCGAACTCTAACTTAATAATGTTCATTTATTTTGAACAAGAAGAAGTAATCGATCCGAAAGTATACGCTTCAGAGTTCTTAAAAGAGTGGTTAAAAGACTTAGAAGCTAGGTTTTGTCATCATCAAAATGTGATGTCCGGAATAATTATTATTTGTTAAATTGATTTAATTATGATATTTATATGATGTGTCAGAATTTAATTTTGAGTATCGGATATTGGAGCGGAGTTGAGATAAATAATTCCGGGTCAAACATGTATCGTAAATTAAATTCAAGCGGGGTTTTCTTGTAATAATAAATTGGTTGATTTAATTTGGAACTAATTATTTGAATGGGAGATATAAATGTTTAAATTAAGGATGGAGATGAAATAATTGAAAGGATGAGATTTAATCTAGTATTGGGATAAAATTATACAAGGAACCCTACCTCCTCATCTCATCTTCACGCCTCAACTCCTCCACCATCCCTTCATTTTCGTCCAACCATTTTAGCCAGCCAAGTATCGATCGAAGCTTAAGATTCTGGACGATTTTGAAGCTGATTTGGGTGAGTAATGTTTTCTTGCACCTAAGCCTTTCTCTTCCTTGGATTTATTGTGTTGAAGGTTCGATGTATACCCAGTTTTCCTACTCTGTTTTGGACGATTTTTATACTGCCTTTAGGGTCGAAAAAGCTGATGTTTTTTTACAGATTTGGTTCAGAAAATTTACTGCATTGTTTCGAAATTTTAATGCTGAATTGGGTTCGAATTTGCTGAATATTTTGGTTTAAATCTGGCTGTTGTTGGATCGAAATTTATATATTGTTGGTCGAAATTATGATGTTGATTGCCCTGTTATTTTGGTTCGAATTCTTGCTGTTTTGAGTTGAGTTTTTTTTGTTGTTTTAAGGCTCGTTTCATGCTATTTCAGGATTAGAATCTTGCTATTGTTAGGAGAAAGTTTGCTACTATTTTCTTGAAACTTTGCTGCTATTTTGATTGAATATTAGGCTGCTGCTCGGCTCTAATATTGGTTCTATTATTATTTTATTTTGCTGCATGTTATGAATCAAAACCTTGCTGTTGTGATATTGAAAATTTAGCTGCTATTTTTGGCTTGGAATTCTTGCTATTTTTCGATCAAGCTTGCTGGTGTGTGTTATGCGAACCATGGCTGGGACTTGAATCTGCTGTTGGTTCTTGCTTAGTTGCTTACTCTTGTAATTGATAGTTGTTGGTTGAGGTGTTGTTATTCAGAAATATTACTCCTTGTTTAGTGATTTCTTCATTGATTGAAGTATGTGTGATGTCAAATATGAGCTTGGAACTGATGAGGCAAGTGTAATGTTTGAAACAAAATGATCTTTTACGAAATTTGGAAAGAGTAGATTTTTTTGACTACACCACTAAAGTATCATTGGTATTTAAATGATAGCTATGAATATTTGGGAATTTATTGAATAATGAACTAAACTTATGTCTATCGAATAATGGGGATTTACGTACTATATAGTTGAGTTGGTAGATAACTCGATTACATGGAGGATTATTGGCTTGTGTGTGTAAGCTATGAAGCATGAAAATAAAGAGTGTTTAATGAAATTATTTACTTTGAATATGAGCTAATATTGAATTGATATTCGTTATAGACACTACACGAGACTTTGGGCGTTGATGATAGCTTGTTCATGTTGTCCACTATAAGGTACGTGGTGACGTACGAGCAGGTATATCTAGTATCTATACATTCATGTATACATGCAATTTTGAATATGATGTTTCAGGTAAGTGTTTGACTTTAACAATTGAGTTTCATAAACGAGTTATGGGGGACACGTAGTGGTACGTGATCCGATTATACTAGTTGAGTATTGATGCCTTGGGCATGAGCATTATGAGAAAGTGTCGAGAATGAAATAGTGGGATAACCAGGTTTACATTGATGTTGAATTATTTATGTTGAGCATAAATGATACATTGTTGTTGTATTGAATTCATAGTGTTGTTGGGTATCATATTTTCAACGATAATACTGAACTTGACATTATGAAAGTGCGTGAGTTTGAAACAGGAACAATGTGTGGAAGCTATACAGATTCGGAATTGTACAGGGAGTATATTTTATGAGTTTTGAACAATCTGAATTGTTGCATTATGATCCTGTATGTTGATTTGTGATTGAATATTGAGTTGGAGTGTGCTCACCCTGTGTGGGGGCTGTTTCTGTTGAAACAGGTACAACAGGTACGATGCTGCTTTGGGGTGCTAGGCTCGAACCTTGTTGGATGATGCTTCCAGAAGCATAGTATGAGATTGAGCCGATAAACGAGGTTTAGCGGTTGGTATTTATATACTAATTATGCATCCGGATGAATATCCGTTATTCGTTGCTCTTCTGTGAGCACTTGTATCTGTATATGGACTGTATAAGGGTGTTGAAGCCCACTTCTGATGTCTTCCTAGTATGGTGTTTTCCCTGGCTGGGAATTTATTTAGAGTTTTGTTTTCTTTTAAGTATTGTGTTTTTCCCTGGCTGGGAATTATATTGGTGATGTGTCTTATTTGGGATAGCTCAATTTATGGGGAGATTCTGCCCAAATTTTTATAAAAAACCCACAATATAAAAGTGGAGTAATGGGGATGGTAATGGGCGAAATCTTTGAGTCTATTTGTTGGTAGAGATGATCATATAATGTTGAACATTATTTATGTCATGGGATTATGGGAAACATGTAATGATTCTTTTAAAGAATGAAAAGAAAATGAAAAATTTATACACATACGACGTCATAAATGCTTAAAAGTCGTCTTTAAGAGTTGGGGCCTTACACAAAAGGGGGAATTTGTTAGTTCCGGATTTTAAAGATGACAAAATATATCAGACCGGATCGAGAGAAATCAGACTGACCAGATCGATCGCTCAAAACAGATCAAGCTGATATGGTATATCGCAAAACAGAACGGATCGATGGAAATCAGTCTGACCAGATCAAAGCTTCAGATCGATCTCAACTTCTATCAGATCAGAGCTGCATGTTATGAATCAAAACCTTGCTGTTGTGATATTGAAAATTTAGCTGCTATTTTTGGCTTGGAATTCTTGCTATTTTTCGATCAAGCTTGCTGGTGTGTGTTATGCGAACCATGGCTGGGACTTGAATCTGCTGTTGGTTCTTGCTTAGTTGCTTACTCTTGTAATTGATAGTTGTTGGTTGAGGTGTTGTTATTCAGAAATATTACTCCTTGTTTAGTGATTTCTTCATTGATTGAAGTATGTGTGATGTCAAATATGAGCTTGGAACTGATGAGGCAAGTGTAATGTTTGAAACAAAATGATCTTTTACGAAATTTGGAAAGAGTAGATTTTTTTGACTACACCACTAAAGTATCATTGGTATTTAAATGATAGCTATGAATATTTGGGAATTTATTGAATAATGAACTAAACTTATGTCTTTCGAATAATGGGGATTTACGTACTATATAGTTGAGTTGGTAGATAACTCGATTACATGGAGGATTATTGGCTTGTGTGTGTAAGCTATGAAGCATGAAAATAAAGAGTGTTTAATGAAATTATTTACTTTGAATATGAGCTAATATTGAATTGATATTCGTTATAGACACTACACGAGACTTTGGGCGTTGATGATAGCTTGTTCATGTTGTCCACTATAAGGTACGTGGTGACGTACGAGCAGGTATATCTAGTATCTATACATTCATGTATACATGCAATTTTGAATATGATGTTTCAGGTAAGTGTTTGACTTTAACAATTGAGTTTCATAAACGAGTTATGGGGGACACGTAGTGGTACGTGATCCGATTATACTAGTTGAGTATTGATGCCTTGGGCATGAGCATTATGAGAAAGTGTCGAGAATGAAATAGTGGGATAACCAGGTTTACATTGATGTTGAATTATTTATGTTGAGCATAAATGATACATTGTTGTTGTATTGAATTCATAGTGTTGTTGGGTATCATATTTTCAACGATAATACTGAACTTGACATTATGAAAGTGCGTGAGTTTGAAACAGGAACAATGTGTGGAAGCTATACAGATTCGGAATTGTACAGGGAGTATATTTTATGAGTTTTGAACAATCTGAATTGTTGCATTATGATCCTGTATGTTGATTTGTGATTGAATATTGAGTTGGAGTGTGCTCACCCTGTGTGGGGGCTGTTTCTGTTGAAACAGGTACAACAGGTACGATGCTGCTTTGGGGTGCTAGGCTCGAACCTTGTTGGATGATGCTTCCAGAAGCATAGTATGAGATTGAGCCGATATACGAGGTTTAGCGGTTGGTATTTATATACTAATTATGCATCCGGATGAATATCCGTTATTCGTTGCTCTTCTGTGAGCACTTGTATCCGTATATGGACTGTATAAGGGTGTTGAAGCCCACTTCTGATGTCTTCCTAGTATGGTGTTTTCCCTGGCTGGGAATTTATTTAGAGTTTTGTTTTCTTTTAAGTATTGTGTTTTTCCCTGGCTGTGAATTATATTGGTGATGTGTCTTATTTGGGATAGCTCAATTTATGGGGAGACTCTGCCCAAATTTTTATAAAAAACCCACAATATAAAAGTGGAGTAATGGGGATGGTAATGGGCGAAATCTTTGAGTCTATTTGTTGGTAGAGATGATCATATAATGTTGAACATTATTTATGTCATGGGATTATGGGAAACATGTAATGATTCTTTTAAAGAATGAAAAGAAAATGAAAAATTTATACACATACGACGTCATAAATGCTTAAAAGTCGTCTTTAAGAGTTGGGGCCTTACACAAAAAGGGGGAATTTGTTAGTTCCGGATTTTAAAGATGACAAAATATATCAGATCGGATCGAGAGAAATCAGACTGACCAGATCGATCGCTCAAAACAGATCAAGCTGATATGGTATATCGCAAAACAGAACGGATCGATGGAAATCAGTCTGACCAGATCAAAGCTTCAGATCGATCTCAACTTCTATCAGATCAGAGCAGTCAAGGCTGAATAAGATTGGCTCTTCAGTCCGAATCATTAACGGCTATTTATTGAAGCATTTAATGTTGCAATTAATGATGAAAAAGACCAAGGACTGAAGATTACCATAAAAGGTAAGAAGACAAAGAAGAGCCTACCTGACAGTCACCGAAAGCATGAACCAGAATGGCAAGTACCCTAAAGAAGAAGACTGTGGCTTACTCAGAGTTTAAGCAGAGTCAAGAGTTGCACATTAAGGGAAATAATGTCGTTGGTACATGCAACTATAAAAGGATGCAACAGAAGAGCTCAAGATAGAGTCTGATCAATCGAAAAACGCACAAGAAAGCAAAACAGCACAAACATACAAGCTCGGACATTCTCGAGCTGAAAATCTTCATAAGCACAAGTATATTGTAATATTTGATCATTTAGGATCATTGTGTGCATAGACTAAAGTCTATCTTGTGTATTCTGTATTGAAATATAGAAGTGAGAAACAATTGTAACTGTCAGACAGAGTGTGTCTGAACAGATCGAGAGACTAGGAGTTTCAGTTTGGTAGTGAGGTAAATCCAGCTGAATCGGGTTTGTACAACATGATTGTATAAATCAAAGTCTTCTAGTGGAATCCTTCCTTAATTGGAAGAAGGGGAGACGTAGAAGGATTACACCACCTTCGAACTTCCAGAAAGATATTCTGTGTTTTATCATTCTGCACTCGTTCTATTATTCAAGCCATCAAGCCGTTCTTACTAATTTAAGAGCAGACCGTTCCGCACTAAAATATTCAGTGGTCTGTTCTGCAAAAGAGTTGATTAAGAAACAGATTTCTTTCACTAATCGGAAAGAAATCACAAGGGATTAATTTTTAATAGGAGTGTTCATTCACCCCCCTCTAAACACTCCGGCCCGATCCTAACAATGTTGGTGTATTATAATATTGATGAATGAGTTAAGTGTGGTGTTGAAATTATATAAGACATGAAATGCCTAATATATCAAATAATTTCACACAACACACCTAAAACACCTACTAAATCCCTACACTTTTCTCTCCAAACCCTTTTTCCACTAATGATCCTTGCTTTTGGTTGGATAACAAGATCAAAGTGGTAAGGATGTTGAAGTTATTGAATTATTATGCATTTATTTGGTTTATGAGTTGGTTAAATTATAGATGTGAATTGTATTGGGTTGAAATGTTGAGATTGGGGAAATTAAGTTGTATTTATAGTGTTTCGGTGCATTATTGTTGGAGAATTGGAAGCAAATATGTTGTGTATGTGTTGTGGGGAAACTTGTAGGTGAAAATGGTGGATTCTCGCTTTTACATGGCCTCGCGGAGCGAGGTCGATCTTGTTTTGGACGATGAAAACTTCCGTGATCGATCGCGGGATAGTAGGCGATCGATTGCGGGAGGACCAAACTTGAAAAGTTTGTTGGTGAGCTCGCGATCGATCGGGGGGCTATGGCCGATCGATCGCAAGTTATAAATTTTTGAAAACTTGTTATTTGGTTGGGAAGTTGGAGATGAGGTCCTTTATGACTAATAATATTGAAGTAGTGTTGAAAAGTTGAAATGAATAGATTTCACTCCTAAAGTGTCAATGGATTTATATGATGGTTATGATATTTGGATAAGTCTTTAACATTGAAAATAAGGTTATATGTATTAAATCATCGAATGATGTGTCCTACAGGCTTGTGTTAATTGAGAATTTGAATAAATAATGAATAAATTGGATTGTTGTGTAGTATACAGAGTACAATAGATTGTGACAGATTATGATAGGAGGCATGACGAATATATAATGATAAATGATATTAATGTTGAGAGTTTATTGTTGAGAGTTATTGATGTGAAATTAATATTGAATTGATATTCAATATAGATACTTTACTAGCCTCCGATGTCGAGAATGACTTAATCATGTTGTCGACTTTAATATACGTGTGACGTACGAGCCTATGTAAATATATTATTGTTGAGTTTAACGAATAATATATTATTGTTGAGTTTAACGAATAATATATTATTGTTGTCTTTGAATTAGTACATAAAGATGTACAAGCATTGGCGGTTATATTTGTTGACATATTTGTTGAGTAACGTGTTGACAGGTGTTTGAGATCACAAATTAATGGTTCTATGAATAATTGTGATACCGCTATTGAGCGTGCGGTGGATTATGGTGCCGCCCCTATTGAGCATGCAATGCTTATAGTGCCGCCATTGTTGAGCGTGCGGCTGGTTATAGTGCCGTTGTTATTGAACGAGCAATGTGATATGATGAGATATGACTAGTAAATTAATAACTGGTGATTATGAATATGAGTACAGTAAATCATTGTTGTAATGATTTAATTGATTTTTGAATTGATGATTATTGATATTGTGAGAACATACACATCGTGGGAGATCTCATATGATTATGGTATATTCAGGGAGTATTTCATTAATTTGCAGCATTATATTCTGTACATTATTAATTCTGTATTCGTTGATATTGTGTTTATGATGTTGGTATGCCCACCCCTTGTGGTGATTGTTTCTATTGAAATAGGTAAAACAGGGAAGACATTAGTTCTGTGAATGAGTTCGGGCTATTGAATGACGATGCTCCCAGTAGTGTGGTACCAGTATTGGTATAGGGTAATGTGATTTATGCAAGTAGTTATACATTCATTTATTCAATGCTCATCTGTGAGCATCGTGAATATATATATATATATATATATATTTGTACAACTATCTTGAAGTCTCCCATATATTATGATGGTTATATGCATTGTATTTTGGGAAGCATGATATAATGCTTTATGATGTGTATAAAGATATATATGTGATTGTATTCGTGTCGGGACTAGTGTTCACTGGAAGATTCTGTCGAAAATGTAACGAGAATTCCCATATGTGAAAACTAATGTATACAAAAATGATGATATAATGCATTAACGACTAGATTAGGCGATGGGGGTCCTACAGATTATATGCCGTTGTATACACAGCGATGATGAGATTATGTGGCTGTGTACGTAGCGATGAGATTATACGCCGTTGTATGCGCAACGATGATTAGTATATGTCGCTGTATACATAACGATGAGATTATGCCGATGTATACGTAACGATGAGATTATATGCCGCTGTATATTATGGACGATGTATATTAGTATGTGCTGCCAATATTATGGGCGATGAGTATTAGTATGTGCCGCCAATATTCTGGCCAATGAGTATGAGTATGTACCGCCGATATGAGGACAATGAGTATATATGATATGTATTGCCGCTATAGAGAGCGAGCGATTGGTGATATGTTGATTGCAGATGGAAGGAAACGCTGTGTTATAAACATCTATATTGTTGTTTCCTTGGGTGCATGAGTTTTAAGCCCAAGAAGATATTTGAATGTTGAAAGCGTGTAGAAATTATTCGAAAAATAATGCTGAGGTGTCGAATGCATTGATGGAGTATGTGCAACTTTCATTGAATGGCATGATGCCCAATATTACAAGGCCAAGAATTCAGGCTAATAATTTTATGTTCAAGGCAACAAACATTCAGATGATTCAGACATTAGTGCAATTTGGAGGCTCGCCAAGAGATGATCTTAATGCTCATGTTGCTAATTTCTTAGAAAGCTGCTATAATTTAAGCATAATGGCGTAAGTGATGCTGCTATCATGCTGCATTTATTTCCACTTTCTTTACGCGATAAATCTAAGTCTTGATTAAATTATTGCATGTAAGATCAATCACAATATGGGAGGGATGACACAACTTTCTTGTCTAAATATTTTCCTTCTAAGACAGTAAAAATGAGAAATGATATCATCACTTTTATGCAGCATAATCCCGAGACATTATATGAAGCTTGGGAACGTTTTAAGTATGTTGAGAAATAAGTTTTGGTACAACAGTCTTCTGAACCAATATATCAATATCAGCTCAGCTTGAAGACTCAAGCGATTGACTAAAAACTATTTAGTTCAGCAGAGATATCTCGCTTATTCAAGACCGATGACTTAAGGAAGTCATCTTACAGAGCCGATGAAAACAACTGATTGTATCAATTCAAGATTGAATATCCGTTACAGAGTTTCAGATTAAGTTAGAATATGACCCATTGCATTTATTGGGGTATCCAAAGAAGACCCAGCATTCAAAGTGACATAGACCGAATTAGAGAGGATTCACTATCTTGATTCAAGAACACTTTTACAGAAACTCTCTAAAACATTAGAACCCACCTTCAAGCAAAATCTGCTTATTCAAGAAGCTTTATTTGCACAGTGAAAAGACATCCGATCATTCAAGGATCTTAGTGCTAGTTGATTGAAGCATTTCATTGCTCAATCGTGCCTTTCACTCTCACATCTTGTTATTGTTCTTTATTGTTCAGAATGGTGCATTAGTAACAGTTTGTGACTGTCTCGATGTTGTAGTTTCTAAGCTATAAGAGTGATGATTCATTAAATATATTTCAATTTTCAGAGAAATTCAACTTTTATTTTTTTACAAATAAAATGAGTTGCTTTTTGCAAATTATATTATTCCACGACTACAAATATAAGGAATTGGACAAGCTTGGCTACAAAGATGAGGTGAGCGTCTTCTTGGGAAAAAAACAATGATGAACGCACGCACCAGTAACTTTCTTATCTGCTTGAGCAAAAATAAATAGATTTCCTATATTTTTTGTAATGCCTCGATATGACTTATACATATGTGAGATGGTATGGCGTAATTATGTGATAATTACGGTATGATAGGGACTTGGGTTCGGGACCGAGTGTGAGTCATTGAAATGGATGAAAAGAATAATGTGCATGCAAGTAAACATAGTTGGAAACAATGAATTATGCATGGTTTGTTGAACATGTAGCAAGACAACTCTGTTATATATGAATGATTTGAGTTAAGGTGCTTAAACAAATGATTCATGCATTTGAATTTGAAATAAGCATTTCATGTACATTTGAATGTGAGTTGAAGATTAATATATTAGCCAAAATCAGATTTGCAAAAACATAGTACACCAATTACATCTCAAAATCTCTACACAAGCTTCTCTCAACCCCTTGCTTGCTCTTGTACTCTTATCTTGTACTTAAGCTTGGAATCACAGAGCTTGTGAACTAGAAGTGAATTCTAGTGTGTAAGAGTTATGTGTATGTGCTTTATGTGCTTAGTATGTATTGGTTTGTAGGTTGAGTTGGAAGATAAGCATATGAAGTGGAAATTCTTGAATTCAAATATGATTTCATGTAATGAATTGAGGTGTTTAGTTAAGGAACTTTACTCATATGATAATATTGCATGCTTTTATCATGTTTGAGTAGAAGAAAATGAGTTGGAAGAGTTGCACCATGAGAAGAAGCTCAAAATCGCAATGTTCTAAGAAAAACAGAGCATCGCGATCGATCGCTACATACGCGGCGATCGGTCGCTTAAGGCTAAACACAAAAGAGGCGGTGTGTTTAGCGATCTATCGCTTGGTTGTACCGACCGATCGCTAGATAGCGATCGATCGCATGAAACATAGAGATCTAGAGATCGATCGCTGATGGCCAGAAAGTTTTGGCGATCGGTCACGTGATATTGGCGATCGGTCGCGTGGTTAATATTTTGAAAAATGTTATAATGTTGTGGAATTTGATTTTTAAGGCTATTATAACATGATACATTGTTGGTATTCATGTAGCATCATCACATGGGACATGACAGAGAGGCGGTTAATCATTGACGCCTGAACTTAATATTTTGTGTTGCAAAATAGGTACGTGTTGACGTACGAGTATTTATTACTGATGATGTGATGTTGTTTGTTTTATATGATTCATGGAATCATATGAGTATACATTTATGATAATATACATGCATGATGTTGAGACGGATGCCACGAGAGGTATGCTACCGTAGAGCATATGCTTTGGCATGAGAGGTATGATATTGTTGAGTATATGCTTTGGATGTTATAATGTGTGAGGATGGAAATATTATTTGCGTTGCTAATATGGGATGTGAAGGCTGAGCCACTGACATATTAAGCTGAGATAGGCATATCATATATGTCCCGTTATAACAGGATGATGGATGAGGCATGTCATGACATATTTTTATTTTGTGATGCATGATACAGAACAATCACTTTTGATATGTTACGATAGTGATTATCGTACTATGTTTCTTATTGAATGGAACTGCGATGGTTGATTATCAATACTCATGTTGTGTGATTGTTTCTGTAGGGACTCATAGACGTGGGAGGACGGGATTGTGAGTTGATTTCTGCTGCGACCTGAACCACTGCTTAGGAGTTGAACTTCGATATGTTGTGTTTCTATACATGTGATGTAAATTATGGCAGAAATTTGTAAATTTTGACCTAATAAAAATCTTAATCAGTGTGTGGTATTACTTAATTCTTATTCACATATGTATAAGGATTGGATACATAACGAATTAAGTAACGAGGACCCCACATTAGTGGTATCAGAGCAGTGGTTCGAGAACTGGGTGAACAAAGGTAGATGAAGTGAATTAGGGAATTACCTAATCACTTGAAAGCATGTTGATATCGTTTGATATGTTGGTATGCTAACATGCTTTATATATATTCGATTATTGTTGTTAACCCCTGTTGTGCAGTAATGGCAGACAGAGTACCTCAAGATGATATTTGGGATGCCATGAGTGGCAATGCTATTGTTGGTTGGCGCCTATGCCACCACCACCGGTAGGTCAAGGGCCAGTAGAACAGGTTTTGTTACCTGGAGAGTTGACACTGACTCAATTTCTGAGTTATCAGCCACCTCGCTTTGAGGGTACTGAATCTGGGAACAGGCTGAGGAATGATTAGAACGTGTTGAACAGATCTTTGTGTCAGCACCATGTGCCAAGACAACTTGGTTGTGTTTAGCTGAGTTCCAGTTGGCTAAGAAAGCAATGATGTGGTGGAAAGCAACATTGCTTGAATTGAGAGCTCAGGGGCAGACTGTGGACTGGGATGTGTTCAGAACTCGCTTTCTGGATCATTATTTCTCTGTTGCTGCTAGGCAATTGAAAGAGGATGAGTTTAATAATCTGAAATAGGGAACTATGAAGGTATCTGATTATGCTTTGCAGTATTCTTCATTGTTGCGATATGTACCACATATAGCTGCAAATACAAAAGCAAAGATCAGACAGTTTGTGAAAGCCCTACGGCCTGAGTTGTTTGATAGGGTTATTTCGAATAATCCTACTTCATTTGAGGAGGCGTTGACAATGGCTGAAATGGCTGAGATCGGATAGGAGCGTATAAGGATGTAGGGCAAGTGCAGAAACCTACATCAGACAGTATGAGACCCAGCAGTAGTAGCAGTGGTAGAGGTTTAAAGCGTTTTAATTGTGGAGGACCACACTTTAGACGCGATTGTCCACACATTGAGGGTCCAATTTGTTATTGCTGTGGTAGGCCAGGACACATGATACGAGATTTTCCTCAAGCTGGAGGACAACAGGTCAGAGGAAGTGTAGCGACAGTATAGTGCAGCAAAGACCATGGACTGGTGGAGGACAGAGAGCATGGCCGCCCCAAGTTCAGGTCTATGCACTGAACAAGGAGCAAGCAGAGGCAGCTCCTGATGATGTGATAGCGGGTAAGTGTTGTTTATTTACTTATCCAGCTTTTATATTGATTGGTACTGGTACCTCACATTTATTTATTGCACAAGCTTTTGTTGAGCGGTATCATATATGCTCGTCTCCATTGTTGATGCCTCTGTATGTCTCGACACCCATGGGAACTACGGTGATGACTTGTCATATTGTGAATGCTTGCTTTATTCAGTTTGATGATGAGTATGGAATACAGACAGATTTGATTGTGTTAGATATGACTGATTTTGACTGTATTCTTGATATTGATGTGTTAAGTAAATATCAAACTGTTGTGGATTGTTGCCATAAGACGGTTCGGTTTCAGTCTGATAATGGAAACCAATGGATCTTCTCTGGACAGGGATCTCGTGCAAAGATTCATTTGATCTCGACAAGCAGAATGTCACGGTTGTTAGAACGTGACATATGGGATATTTGATTTACGATGTTGATGTAACAGATAAGAACGTGGAAAGACAAATTGAAGAGATACCGGTGGTTGCAGAATATGTAGATGTATTTCTGGATGAAATTCCTGGATTTCCACCAAGTCGTGAGGTAGAATTTGGCATTGAATTGATACCTGGTACCTCTGCAATTTCACGAACACCATATCGTATGGCACCAACTGAACTGAGAGACTTAAAAACTCAACTGAACTGAGAGACTTAAAAACTCATTTGCAATATTTACTTGATAAGGGATACATACGACCTAGTGTATTGTCTTGGGGTGCTCCAGTGTTGTTTGTTAAGAAAAAGGATGGATCAATGCGACTATGCATTGACTACATACACTTGAACAAGGTAACGATTAAGAATAAATATCATCTTCCCCGTATTGATGATTTGTTTGATCAGTTGCAGGGATCGATGATCTATTCTAAGATTGATTGTGAGATCGAATATCATCCAGGAAAGGCCAATCTGACAGGTGATGCCTTAAGTCGAAAGGTACAATACACTGCGAATGATATGATTAAATTATCAGCTTTGATGACTGCTTGTTGTACATTGGGTTATGAGTTTGAGGCAGTGACAGAGCCAGGAAGGGTATCAACATTGTTGGTGAACCCGATATCTTTGAGAAGATTAGAATAGCACAAATCACTGATGATGAAGTACAACAGTGGAAGGAGAAGATAAGTCAAGGGTATACATCTGCTTTTGTCATAGCAGGTGATGGGAGTTTGAAATATGGACAACATTGGGTAGTGCCTGCGACATTGGGCCTACGCCAAGACCTACTACAACTTGCTCATTGTAGTAGATACAATATACATCCTGGAGGTAAGAAAATGTATAAAGATTTGCGTACACAGTTCTGGTAGAAACGCATGAAACGGGATGCACTTGAATTTGTTAAACGATGTTTGATTTGCCAACAAGTGAAAGCAGAGAGACAGATATCAGAAGGTGAACTGAGAAGTTTAGAGATTCCTCAGTGGAAATGGGAATATATCACCATGGATTTTGTGACCCATTTGCCAAGAATATCCTCTGGTTGTGATGCGATTTGGGTGATTGTTGACAGACTAACGAAAGTAGCTCACTTCATACCATACGGTATGACATTTACCTACTTGAGAATGGCTCAATTGTACATTCAAAATGTAGTGAGACTACATGGAATACCAATTTCGATTGTTTCGGACCAAGATCCGAGATTTGCTTCTCATTTTTTGGAAAGGCTTACAGTCAGCATTGGGGACTAAAGTACGGTTGAGTACAACTTATCATCCTCAGACAGATGGATAGACAGAGCATACAATACAGACGCTTGAGGATATGTTACGTGCATGTGTATTGGAGTTTGATAACTCTTGGCAAGAGTCGTTGCCATTAGTTGAGTTCTCGAATAATAATAATTATCAGACTAGTATACATATGACATTGTTTGAAGCATTGTATGGGCGACGATGCAGATCGCCATTGTATTGGGATGATGTTGATCATTCTTCTATCAGTGGACCGGATATGATCCGAGAAATGGAAGAGAAAGTGAAGCTGATCAGATTGAAATTAAAAGCTGCTCAAGATATACAAGTTGCATATGCGAATAAGCGACGTAGACAGCTTGAATTCCAAGTTGGGGACCGAGTGTTCTTTAAAATCTCACATTTTAAAGGTGTGGTACGATTTGGTATGCGTGGAAAGCTGTCACCACGATATATTGGTTCGTACGAGGTATTGCAATGGATTGGTACGTTGGTTTACCGATTGGCATTGCCCCCATTGTTGAGTGGTATCCGTTCATGTTTCACTGTTAAGGAAATATGAACCATATCCGACTCATGTATTGCAACCGTCTGAAGTACAGTTGGATACAGATGTGTCATATGAGGAAAGACCGATTAAGATCTTGGATAGAGCAGAGAGGCAATTGCGTAGTAAAGTAATCCCAATGGTCAAGGTACAGTGGGACAGACGGGGTGTCGATGAAGCAACGTGGGAGATGGAGCAGCATATGATGAAGCGGTATCCTGAGTTATTTTCTGGTATGAGTTTACGTTTTTATTATACTGTTGGTGAGTATTTAATGTAATGTTGAATATATGATTTTGTTTATTGCTTTATTGCAGTAAGATTGTAGGATTGAGTATTTGTTGTGTTGTTCTGGTTCTCTATAGTCAATTTCGAGGACGAAATTCAATTAGTAGGGGGAGACTTGTAATGCATCGATATGACTTATACATGTGTGATATGGTTATGGCGTAATTATGTGATAATTACGGTATGAATTGGACTCGGGTTTGGGATCGAGTGTGAGTTATTGAGAATGGATGAAAAGAATAATGTGCATGCAAGTAAACATAGTTGGAAACAATGAATTTTGCATGGTTTTGTTGAACATGTAGCAAGACAACTATGTTATATAGGAAGGATTTGAGTTAAGTGCTTAAACAAATGAATCATGCATTGGCATGCATTTGAATTTGAAATAAGCATTTCATGTACATTTGAATGTGAGTTGAAAGGTTAATGTATCAAAATCAGATTTGCAAAATCATAGTATACCAATTACACCCTCAAAATCTCTACACAAGCTTCTGTCAACCCCTTGCTTGCTCTTGTACTCTTATCTTGTACTTAAGCTTGGAATCACAAAGATTGTGAACTAGAAGTGAATTCTAGTGGGTAAGAGTTATGTGTATGTGCTTTATGAGCTTAGTATGTATTGGTTTGTAGGTTGAGTTGGAAATAAGCATATGAAGTGGAAATTCTTGAATTCAAATATGATTTCATGTATGAATTGAGGTGTTTAGTTAAGGAACTTTACTCATATGATAATATTGCATGCTTTTATCATGTTTGAGTAGAAGCTCAAAATCGTCATGTTCTAAGAAAAACAGAGCATCGCGATTGATCGCTACAATACGCGGATCGATCGCTTAAGGATAAACACAAAAGAGGCAGTGTGTTTAGTGATCGATCGCTTGGTTGTACCGATCGATCGCTAGATAGCGATCGATCGCATGAAACATAGAGATCTAGAGATCGATTGCTGATGGCCAGAAGTTTTGGCGATCGGTCGCGTGATATCGGCGATGACGCTATGCTTAATATTTTGAAAAATGTTATAATGTTGTGGATTTGATTTTGAAGTCTATTATAACATGATACATTGTTGGTATTCATGTAGCATCATCACAGGGACATGACAGAGAGGCAGTTAATCGGTCGCGTGATATTGGCGATCGATCGCTAGAGTTAATATTTTGAAAAATGTTATAATGTTGTGGAATTTGATTTTGAAGTCTATTATAACATGATACATTGTTTGTATTCATGTAGCATCATCACATGGGACATGACAGAGATGCGGTTAATCGCTCGCGTGATATTGGCGATCGATCGCTAGGGTTAATATTTTGAAAAAATGTTATAATGTTGTGGAATTTGATTTTGAAGTCTATTATAACATGATATATTGTTGGTATTCATGTAGCATCATCACAGGGAACATGACAGAGAGGTGGTTAATCATTGAAACCTGAACTTAATATTTTGTTCGCATAACAGGTACGTATTGACGTACGAGTATTGATTACTGATGTGATGTTGTTTCTATTTGTTGAGATTGTTTTATATGATTGATGTAATCATATGAGTATACATTTATGATAATACCACATGCTTGATGT
>CAJQUN010000004.1:24220185-24391847 GCA_907163345.1 Haberlea rhodopensis | reverse complement strand
ATATGTATTTCCTAATTAAATAAATTTCCTTTTATTAGCATGTGTCGGTTTACTCGTTGGATCGGGGATGTTTGGCAACGTTAACTTAAAAACACCATCGATTACTCGTTGGATCGGGAGATTTTGGTCAAAGTTTAAACTTAAAAATACCATGTTATTGTGCTCGGGGTAGCGAGCTTATGTTATTATAGTCCATTGTTGGCGGGTTAAATACAGGATCGGGTTCTGGAAGTTGGTCGGTATTTGAACTTAAAATGGGACTAAGTGATTATACTCGGGGGGGGTAGCGAGCAATGTTCGGTTTACTCGTTGGATCGGGATGTTTGTCAACGTTTAACTTAAAAACAACATCGTTTACTGTTGGATCGGGATGTTTGGTCAACGTTAAACTTAAAATACCATGTTATTGTGCTCGGGGGTGGGGTGGGTTGTGGGTGGTTACGAGCACTGTTCGGTTCACTCGTTGGATCGGGATGTTGGGTCAACGTTTAAATTAAAAAACACCATCGTTTACTCGTTGGATTGGGATGTTGGTCAACGTTTAAACTTAAAAATAAAGTGATTGTGCTCGGGGGTAGCGAGCTTAGTTATTATAGTCCATTGTTGGGGTTTTAAATACAGGATCGGAAGTTGGTCTGTATTTGAACTTAAATGGGACTAAGTGATATTATTTTGGGGTTGGTTTAGCGAGCAATGTTCGGTTTACTCGTTGGATCGAGATGTTTGGTCAACGTTTAAACTTAAAAACACCATCGTTTACTCGTTGATCGGGATGATTGGTCAACGTTTAAACTTAAAAATACCAAGTGATTGTGCTCGGGGTAGCGAGCTTATGTTATTATAGTCCATTGTTGGCGGGTGGGTAAATACAGGATCGGGAAGTTTGGTCTGTATTGAACCTAAAATGGGACTAAGTGATATGCTGCGGGTGTAGCGCGCAATGTTCGGTTTACTCGTTGGTCGAGATGTTTGGTCAACGTTGTAAACTTAAAAACACCTTCATTTACTCGTTGGATCGGGATGTTTGGTCAACGTTTAAACTTAAAAATACCATGTTATTGTGCTCGGGGTAGCGGCTTATGTTATTATAGTCCATTGTTGGCGGGTTAAATACAGGATCGGAAGTTTGGTCTGTATTTGAACTTAAAATGGGACTAAGTGATTATGCGCGGGGTAGCGAGCAATGTTCGGTTTACTCGTTGGATCGGGATGCTTGGTCAACGTGTAAACTTAAGTTGTATCATGTTATTATGCTGGGGATGTTCTCTCTAAAGCCCGACCATATTTATCTGCTCGGGATGTCTTTTCCCCGAGCTCGGTTATATTCATTACTTCGGGATATTTTCCAACCGAGCTTTATTGCTTAAGATTTTGCTTGATGGAGAGACTAGCTTGCACAAGATTGTAAGAAGACAAGGAGAGTCAGAATATCATTCCCAAAAGATTACAATTTTAAAAGATAAAACAAAAGGGGTACGTCCCTAAATCTACAGCTGAAGGAACTCATCGGGAACGGTATTCAGGGCCTTATCAACATTTATAAAATCTGTTGAAGTTCCTTCAGCGAGGATAGCCAGCGGTTTTAAATTGACGAACAGACGCTTCAAAGCCATAGTTAAGGAACTTGGCAGCGCGTTCGCCCAAAATATCGCCATACTCCTCAGACTTCATAAACTCTTCTTTCTTGATGAGCCCAGGATTCTTCGATCTGAGCAGCCCGAGATAGTTTCTCCTGGTCAAGCTGTTCAGAAAGGGATTTGTTCTATTCAGCCCGCAATGACTTTCTCCTGTCTGAAAGTTGCTCTAAGAGGGATTTATTCTCTTCAGTCACGGACCTGAACTGCCCGGATAAAGTGGTGTTAGCTTCCTCAAAGTCGGCTAATTCTGTGCGCTTCCTCGAGAGCTTCCACTGTCTTATCCCGAGTAGAAGCAATGGCAGTAGAGTATCGTTCCTCCAGTAGCTTTATGGAATTTCTTCATCTCCTCGCCGATACCTTCTAGCTGTTTGAGATGTTTCTGATTCCTTCCCCATCTGAAGATCTCATAGATTGGAAGCGAGTCATAATCTCGCCGGCATTAGATTGGTCTGCAAGAGAATAAATGAAGTTAATATACCAAAGACAAAAGTTTATCAGATGGAAATGGATATAAGTTACCTGAGTGAGGGAAGTGGAAAAATCATTTATCAAGTTGCTGAAGGCCAATCCTCCGATGGTATTTACGGTCGGGAGAATTGGCCCAATTGCAAATAATAGAGTGAGAAATTTTGGGGTCCGGTTTTCTCAGAATGAGGACGTTGGGAGGCATAAACCCAATCGGGTATATGGTATCGGGATGGTTGACCGAGAAAGAGAGCTAGAGCTACCCGGGGAGCAGGTTGAAGAAACAGCTCGAGTCTGAAGAGGTGGACTAGCTCGGCGGGTAAGGGAGATCCGAGGAGAAGAGTTTCTTGGTAGTGAGGAAGTTTAGAGGAAGACCCTTGGCCCTCGGGGGCCGCCCTCTTCAATGATCGAGGAATCAAGGCTTCCGCATCAGGTACTTCAATCACCTCTTCGGGAGGAGCAGGTATAGCAAGATGGGGGAGGATTTGTTTCCAGTGGTCGGTTTAGTATCCTTCTCTGATACGGTAATTTTCTTCAGGCTAGCAGCAATCTTGGCTTTCAGCATCTTGGGTTTCTGCAAGAAAGAAACATCATAGCAATTATTCAAGCATGTTAAAACAAAGTAAGCAAACAAAGCAAGATGCTCGGAAATACTCACCGAGGGGCATTTTTAGGGAAACACCCTTAGGACCAAGCTGGAACAAATACAGCATTCCTTCGTCAATCAGCTCCCCAAGGTTAAAACACTGATCGCCAGCTTACGACGAACCGATAGATATGTTTCTCCCTCAAGTAGCCCCTTGATCGACTTGCCCTTCGGTAAGTTTTCTTTCCACTCCATGGGACAATCCCAGGGTTGGAGTGGGCGAGCAAAGAAGAAAAATCTTTTCCAAATTTTTATGGAAGATGGGTAATTTTTCAGAAAACCCATCCTGTTCGAGAAGAAAAGTAAAAAAGCCCGATCTCCTTTCGATTTAATTGAAAGAAACAATGAAAGAGTTCGGGAGTCGGAGAAAAGCCAAAAAAAGGATAAGACTATGTAGAAACCCGCCAACAATCGATAACTGTTGGGGAATAACTGACTTAGAGAGATGTCAAAATAGGAGGCCAACATCTACAAAAAAAGGAGGAATAGGAAAACGAAGTCCCCTCGGAGTTGGTCTATGTAGAAGGGAAATAACCCTCGGGAGGCAGGTGGGGGCGAGATCCGGGAGGGGGAACATAATAGATTCCCCTCGGAAATCCCCCATTTAGTTTGGATACTGGATAGGTGCCGTTGTGATTTAATCCCTGATTCAAATATCTCAAACCAGGGAACACGAGCTTTTATCAGGTCTTGCTCTGTCGCAGCCTGAAGCTCTTCTCTACGAGCATCAGTGGGCTGACGACGAGCTGGAAGTCTACTCACTATCAGAGGAAGAAGAATGTCGAGGAGAGGACTCAGGATACCCTCCGCCTCGAACATTCTATAGTTTTTGAATAATCGTCAGAAGAAGACATACTCGATGAATGGAAAGAAAATAAGTAGGAAGGAAAAGTTGGTCGGGCGTCTAATGCTTAGCTCGGAAGCAAATTGCAGTAAAGTAAGTTAAATCAACGAAATGAGCGAGTATATTTATAGTGGGGGGCCACTTGAACAGCCGTTGAATCGACCACCGTTCAAAATAAATCCCATGAGTGGTTATAGATGTGCCTCGGGAAACGAAACGTCGCAAGATTTTTTGAAATTTTTAGGCGGGGAAAATTAGGCGGTCAAAATACCCCGAACATGTCAGGATTTTACCCCGAAGACAATAAACCAAGATTTCACTACTTTCATCTTGCTTTACTTTAGGGGGTGAGGTGATGTCATATGACATATTGATTTCTCGGGTAAAATCCATTTATGAAGATACAAACTCTAAAAACACCGAGCAGAAGTTAGACCGAAGAGATGGTCACCGAACACAGGATACTGATCAGCATATTATCGAGCATCCTTTACCCTCTTCGGGAATTTTGGTCAAAGTGTAGCGGAAAGACCCGGTCATAATTAAAACTAATTAACCGGCTGGGATTGAACGTGCATTAATGGGGCGGATTTCTCGGACACGCTTGGCTCCCATCAAGCCACGATCAAAGGACATCATGTTGCTGGTTTTTCCGCGAGTTAGTTACTGAGGACAGCCCTATAAATACACTTAGATAACCTCATAGCAGGGGTTGGATTTTTCTGGGCAAAAAGACTCCGAAGAGAGCAAATTTATGTCTGTTCGGTCCTTTTGGTTATTTCTCTAAATATTCGTGTAAGTCATAGAGTTATTTTTTCTTTGTGTCCATGAAGTCTTGTAAGTCATCAACATTCATAGTAAAGTTTTATACTGGACTAGGTCCCGTGGTTTTTCTCTCAATTTGAGGGTTTTCCACGTAAAAATCTTGGTGTGTTTATCGTTATTTTGCATTAACACTTTATTCTACCTTATAGTCAAAATCTCGAATTACATCAAGTACCATAATGGTAAATGTTTCATACCAATCTATTTTGCAATTAGTACGAAAATTGTAAATGTTTCATACGAATTTCATATGTAATTAGTATCATAATTATAAATGTGTCATACCAATCTCTTTTGTAATTAGTACCATAGTTGTATATGTTTCATACTAATTTCATATATAATTAGTACCATAATGATAAATATTCGTACCAATATCATTTGTAATTAGTACCGAAGTTGTATATTTTTCATACCAATTTCATATGTAATTAGTATTATAAATGTTTCTTACTAATCTCTTTTGTAATTAGTACCAAAGTTGTATATGTTTCATACCAATTTCATATATAATTAGTACAATAATGGTAAATTTTCATACCAATATCATTTGTAATTAGTACCAAAGCTGTATATTTTTCATACCAATTTCATATGTAATTAATGTCATGATTGTAAATATTTCATACCAAACTCATTTGTAATTAGTACCAAATTGTATAGGTTTCATACGAATTTCATATATAATTAGTATCATAATTGTAAATGTTTCATATCAAAATCATTTGTAATTAGTACCAAAGTTGTATATGTTTCATACCAATTTCATATGTAATTTGTATCGTTAGATAATCAATTCAATCAATTAAATGACATTATCTTATATGTGGTCCCATCGAGTTTGATGAAACAATGAGGTAAATTCTATAAGGTTAATGGCATGCGACCTAGAATATTTCCACTAGATATACCCACACGTTGGAACTCAACATATAAATTGCTAAATGATTCATATGAATATAGAGAGTTAGTGGCAATTTAAAAAGTTCAAACCCTCCCCTGCCCCTTAAATTTCATTTGTTCTTTTGTATGATTCTTCTATAGTAATTTTAAATTTTTTAAAATAAAATTTTAATTTTAATTTTTTTAATTAAAATAATATAAGGGTCGAACCGTAACCGTAATCGTAACTGGCAGTTCACAAACCGTAACCGAAACTGTCTACGAAGGTTAATGTTAATGGACGAGCTCTTTTGAACCGTCGAACCGTCGATTCACGAACCATGGTCATGTCTAGATGTTTGGGTCCGGATATTGAGCTAATTTTTTAGCCCGATCTTTTAGTAATTTTTAAAATAGAATAAAGTAGTAGAAAAATTGTATGAATATTAAAAAAATGAATAAATAATTATATTTTTCAACACATTCATTGGTCCGGATCAGGTTTTTTCGGGGATTCGATAGAGAACCCTAGGTGTAAGTTTTTCTTCTTCTTTTTGATCAACTATTACAATTACTTGGGGTGGGAATGCAAAACTTGAACACGAGACCTCCGATGTTAGATTGCCTACAAGCCATCGGCTCTAGTGTTAGTTTTTGTGCCACATAGGAATATTGCCGTAATTTGAATATGCATGCTTGATCTTTTCCATGTTCATCAAGGGGGAAGAGGAACGAATAGGCCATCTCCTGCTATTAGTTGGGCTAGAGGCAAAATATAATTTTTAATCGACAACAATATTTTTTAGAGGGTAAAATGCACTTTTAAAAAAAAATAAAAATAAAAAATTTGGTAATAAAAGATTTTTTTTTTTTGTTGCAAGGGGACCTTGCCCCGAGGTAAATCGGCCCCTGGTTGGGCCGTAGCCCAAGTCTAGCAAGTAAAAAAATTATGAGGAAATTACATACAGGTACCACTTTTCAAAATATGTTTCAACTAAATTTAGGCAAAATATTTTCTTTTCAACTAAATACATCTTCTGAGAATCTTCTTTCAACTAAGTCCATTTTTATGAAACCCTAATCTAATTAGTCATTTGTTATTCCTAAAATACCACATGTTCTAAAAACCAATTTATAACAGATTATCTCTTCCTCATCGTGAGAGTTGGTGATGGTCGCGTGTTCTGGGAAATCAGCAATGGTGGTTAGTCGAGGAGTATGGAGCGGTGGCGGTGTTGTGGTGGAGGCAGCAACTCCTTTTCGTTTTGCCAAATGTTCTTCTTCTCTAACCACAGAAAACTGACGTTTTGTTCAATTTTGTTTGCTGTTTTTATGGTATTTTCAGGTTTTAGTTAATATTGAATTTTTATTTCAATTTTGATGTACATTATGTATTTGCTAAAATGTCTCTTTAGGTAAACAAATTTTTTTTGTAGCAAATTTGAAAAAGATAAACAACATATCATATCATTCTAGAGGTTTTGATTTATTTTTTTCTACTTTCATTTGTCTATGTACAACATACCAAGTAGAAAATAGACTCTAAAATTCCATTTTCATTTGATTACATATTGTTTTCATTTCTAAACTTTCAGACACCATGCCACTACATTAGTGGAAGGATCTATAATAACATAAAAGATGGATATATTAAATTCCTGACAATATATCAGTGATGTGGCACTATCTAATCTTCCCAAATCAAAGTTGAATAACTAACAATCTTAAACAAGTAAGCAACACATAGCGGTGCATGTAAATTACATGCACCGCTAGTCTATAAGTGCATGTAAACTCAACATTTGCATTGGTTCTTAAATTGCATAATTAATTAAGTATCATACAGTAAGTTTAAAGACGATCATAAATAACACTTAAAAATTAAGACACGTATATATTATCATTTGAAAAATAATATACCTTTGTTATGAGATTATTTAATAATTTATCATATATTATATACTCATCCATAATAAAAATTAATTTCTAAAATAATATATTGTATCTTTAATTTCTTATAAGATCAATTATAAAAATTATAGAATGAAAAATTAATTCACATTTATACAAATTCATGACAATATATCAGTGAGGTATCACTATCTAATCTTCTCAAATCAAAGTTGAAGAACTAACAATCTTAAACAGGCAAGCAACATATATCGGTGCATGTAATTTGCATGCACATTTAGTCTATCGATGCATGTAATTTATATGCACCGATAGTCTATAGGTGCATGTAAATTACATGCATCGGTAGACTCAAGATTTGTATTGGTTCTCAAATTACATAATAATTAGGTATCGTACAGTAAGCGTTAAAGACGATCACAAAAAAATTAAGACATATATGTGTAATATATTATCATTTGTAATAAAAAACTTTTGTTATGAGATTATTTAATAATTTATCATATATTATATACTCATCCATAATAATAATTTAATTTCAAAAATAATATATTGTATCTTTAATTTGTTATAAGATCAATTGTAAAAATTATAGAATGAAAAATTAATTCAAATTTTTATGATTTGATCATTGTTATTTAGTAATTAGATAAAAAACATAGTATATTGGTACATCATCACCTAACGGTGCATGTAAATTACACACGTCTATAGATTGTAGTAAGTCGATGCATGTGAATTACATGCATCGCTGAGTCTATTAGTGCATGTAAATTAGCGATGCATGTAAATTACATGCACCGATAGATTTATACTGTATTTAACAAAATACATAGTCTTTTTATATATAATTTTGAATATGAAATATTATTTCCTCATTAATTTTTTTAAATTAATAGCAAACAGAAATAGAAGGCTCATGATGTGAAATAGCAAACTGAAATAAGAAAGCAACACCTAAGTTTAAAGGTGCATGTAAGTTACATGCACCACTGAGTCTATCGGTGCATGTAAATTAAATGCACCAATGGTTTCAATATCATTATATTCTCAAAATTTTCATTCAAATAATTGATCGAATATCTCAAATACATTATAATTTTGAGTTTTACATTAAAAATCTACAAACAATCATTACAATAAAATTGAAATTCATGATAAATATAAATTTTTCATTCAAACAATTGATCGAACACCTCAAATACATTATAATTTTACGTTTCACATTAAAAATCTACAAACAGTCATTACAAAAAAATTGAAATTCATAAGAAATATAAAGCAAATTCAACGCAATCGGTAAATAGATGATAAACAGAATAAGGAGATGATTTTGTCTTCTTGCACAACCGTTTTTGTTTTCGTTTCTTCACGACCAGTGCAAGCAGCTCCGACACCATGGAAGGAGCGACAACTTTCGACGACTGCCGTTGGTGGTTGAGACAGGTGGATGATGTGAGGGTTGGAGACTAGAGTTTTGAGGTTGAAGGAGGTGATCCAAGGAAGACAAAAGACTATTTTGGTCATTTTGACCTAAATTGGACCTAGTTGGAAGACTTTTTTTGGGGTGATTGGATCGAAAATCTTTTACCTAATGGTACCGGCCCGATATTTTCCCAAAAATCATTTTACAACTATGTACTTGAATAGTGAAATAGTAATGAAAAAGCAAACAATAAAGCTCGAATTGTTCCCTCCATGCATCAGTAAACCTCCATGAATCAGTAAACCTCCATGAACCACAACTCTGCTCGGATGCAGCAATCATAATTGTCCTATGTACAAACCGGATAGAGAGTTCCTTGACCGGGTTAACACCATTGTCTTCAGTTAAGTTGGTGAATGTTTTTATGGGTACAAAAAACTTGATTCTGGTTTCCAACAGAGGCAAGAGTACAGGAATAAATAAATACAGGCACTTTCAAAATTAAGAGAATACCATTCATCATAGATTTTCTCCCAAAAGCATGTCCAGTCCCACCATATAATTTGTTCTTGTACATGGCTACTCATATAATATGCAGAAAGAATTGAATCAACATCACACACAAAAAGAAGGAACTATAAGGAGAGGATGATCATGGTAAGACAACAGCTGAGTAATAGATAAAACCAGGACGACCTGCCGCAACAAAATTCCCTGGACATAGAATTCTCAAATCCACCATTATTCGGTGGCAGCCATCTTATTAAATCTACCGATAGCCTCATAAGAGCCAAGAATCCAAATGTTACACATACAAGAAAAATGACAATTCCCTTGTTCTCCAGATGTAACTGATTCCTCCCGACCCTTTCTACCTCCAATCTGCAATAACCAGTCAAAACTCAGATGCATTATGCATGCGCGTATATACTTCATAACTATTGTCCATTTTGTTGTCTTAGTGCTTGCTATTTTCCAACAATTTCAGCCTCGACAGAAAACTCTAAATGCGATTTTGCTACCCCTAACGTAGTCCTAAAATATTAGTCGATGCAACGAAGAACAATCTCTCCGATTATACCCCATCCCTAGCCTTTTTATTTATGTCATTTTAGCACATTTCTGAAATTCACAGGATGGTTGCATGCAATGTACCCTAGAATTATCTGTTCCTCTCAAGTTCGTAGCCATCCTTCTTGAGGACTCAAACAAAGAATTGTAAGAAACCAAAAATCACTCGGCACCATCAATAACTTCAGAAGTAAAAACTATTTAGATTTGAAGCAAAAGAAAGTTTAGAAGCAAATAAATTAGGCAACCTGAGAAAGGCATTTTCGTTGGCTATATTGTCCAGCTGCAACGAAACAAGGGGTTTCCAGGACTGCATATCACCAATCTCCTTATTCTGCAACAGTCGTGAAAGTTGTTAGAATATGATTCACGGTTTCCACCAAACATATAAATGCGTAAATATGAAGGAAAAAAGGATAAAAACATGACCCCACCCTCACCCCCCTCCCACCCCCGAGGTTTGGTCCAATTCAATATAATCCCCTTGAGGTTTAAATAATGACAAAGACACCCCCTGCAAATGCAATCAACCCATATCGGTCCCGAAAAAGAATTCATACCATGTCCTCCATACTGTTAGAGAAACTCCGGATGTCGGACATGATCTTTTCCAGAATGACACCGTTCTCTCCAATTTCTTTATCAAATTCTTTAAAGATGTCACCATATCTAGAGTTCAGCTCTTCTGCATATCGCTCGAGAACAGCTAAATTCATATCCAAGGATCTAACCTTTTTCATCAAAATTTTAAGAACACTGTCCCCAGGCATCCTGTTTACCGGTTGATTGGGAATTTCTTCAACTGGTTCGGATGTGCCTCGTTTCATGTCAGAGCTGTCAATTATAGGCTCGGGATTATCAGCTAAATCTTCGTAAGCATCATTTTCTTTGGTAGCTTGCTGTGTGGATACAGGATTCTGTTCATTTAATGCTTCATCAGATACTAACAGCTTATCTTGGGTTGACATAAGATCCTCAAGCATTTTCTCAACAGCATCAACTCCATACGCTTCCAGAACACTGAGTGTACAGTAGAACTCTGAACCATGATGATTTAGAAGATTCAGTTTAAGGTATCTCAACCATTTTGGGTCCGGAAGACCAAACCTTTGAGCATGCTTCACATTTGCAGCAGTAAAATTCCCAAGTTTGATCCACGAGTCAGTAGGATAAACAAGACTGCCTTGTAGCTCAAAATCTTTCAAATTGGATGAATGGTGTTCAAAATTTGCTATTTCTATGGTATTTAGCAAGGTTTCTTCAGAAAGTTCTATTACCACAAATTTCTCCTCAGTAGAGCATGGATTTCGTAGGTATTTGTCCTTATCTCTGCTTAAGATATTAGAAGCACCCTTGGACTCCTTATTGTAGGACAGAACCTTTGCGCCTTTTGATGCGGAAGCAAAATTGTACTCTGCTCCTCCAGGTTCTATCCTGTGCATTATGCTTCCAGCTTGAACACTAAGCGTTCTGCTTCTAGAACTAAATGCTTTGTTCTTAAATTCATCAAGACCTACAGGTACTGGATGCAACCTATCATCTGTACCCTTTTCCTTTTCCAAATTCGTAGGCAACTTTATTTTTTCAGGGCTCCCATTTTCTGACCCAAGTGGGGATTCACATTTTTTTACATCAGTTTCAGCATCGCTCACTGCTGACTTAACAAAAAAATTTTCAGATTCAGTGCCCTCTGATGCATGTAATATGGAACTAGATGCTCCGTCACATGCCACTTTACCTTCGTTCCATATTCTTTCACGAACAGAAGATTCTGCGCATTCATCTGCATCCACCAAAAAGGGAAGCACGGTTCAGTTGTTGAGGACAAGAATTGTACATACAAATTATAATATCAACAATTTGGAACTCTAGACTTAAACAAGAATTGACCTTCAAAATTAGGTATTGTACCTCAACACAAAATATGTTAGAGAAAATACTAGAAATTCTAGAGGAAGTCATCATACACATACTCTATGAACCAACCATTCAAGTGCATGTGTATTAAATCCAACTAAAGCTCATCGAGAAAATGGACACACACTGACCTTTTGTACCATCACCATGACCAAACCATAAATTTAAGAGGAAAACAAGGCCCCATAGAACAACAAGAAGATAAAGAGAAACTTTATAAACTAGATTTCGTCCACAGATAGCCTTCTCAAAAGCTCTTCTCTGTAGAAGAGCTCCATGTGATCTCTGCATTGCACATCAATTCAATTTGCTGCGTCAGCCTACATCAAAAGTCAAAGAAGCCACAATGATGTCAATTACACATGAGATTCACAGAAATGAGGAGGAATTAGGTTATATGCACCAGTCAATCAACTATAGTAGGTTTTCATCATCAACTCCGGAAAAATTATATAGAACCTTCTGTATCACAACAAAGGCAATCAGCACTTCTCCTACATAGAATTAGCTTATAAGCAAATGAAACTTTTTTTGCATTCAATGAGAGATTCAACCCGATTGAAGATACAAATAGAACAATAACATCATAAAAGAGAGTAAGAAAATAAGGATAATTACAACTTTATGAAACAGGCATCAATTAACTGATACAAAATGAGGATAACCTTGGAACTGCCATAATGTTTATCAAGCAACATTCACTAAAAAAATATACAAACTAAGCAACGAAATGAATGAAAAAAAATCAGTCCTGGGATCGAGAAAAAGGCTAGTAAGAATCTTGATCACGAGAGGAAAAAAGGAAAAAAAAGAATCGACAGAAAACAAAAGAAATCTATTTAGAGATTCAAAGTAACTCCAGATGTCTT
The DNA here is from genome assembly GCA_907163345.1 of Haberlea rhodopensis. Classification (NCBI taxonomy): domain Eukaryota; kingdom Viridiplantae; phylum Streptophyta; class Magnoliopsida; order Lamiales; family Gesneriaceae; genus Haberlea; species Haberlea rhodopensis. Next base: position 24,379,354 of record CAJQUN010000004.1, on the reverse strand, counting down.
CCCAAAAAAATGTATACACAACTGAAAGAATAAAAGAGAGAGATCTGAATGGAGAAGCGCACAAATTTACCTGAATTTCTTGATCCAAAATGAAGTCTTTGAAACTACTGCAACCCAAAATCGTAAATTCCAAAGCCTGAACACGAAAGGCTTATCGAATCCAATCAAACAAGCGTTTGAATGAAATAGGCACCGATCCTTGTTATCTCTGTCCGATTCTTGAAACTGTTTCTTGAGGGCCAGTTCATAAGATCAGTTTCAATACAATCTGGAAATCGAAAATATAATGGGCCGAAGATTGCTATGAGCGTTGAGAATTTGAATAAAGTGCATATGAAAGTAAACTTAACCACCCATCCATCTGTAAAATGTTCAGGTTAACAAATTTTGTAACGAATTTAAAGAGAAGCAGTCAGCATTATGTCAAAAACAAATTAGAAGGAAAGAAAGAAAACGACAAAACCCACAATACTCTGTTTCTTGTCTGGAAAGGGATGGGATGACGAGAGGTTGTGTATGTGGAGATATGTAATTGGATGCATTGGGACAACGTGGATATTCAGTAGTGATTGTAATATGAATATATATGAATATATATATATATATATATATATATATATATATATATACACACACGTATGTTCCTTCTAATGTAAAATTATATGACTCTTAATATATATATACACGTATGTTCCTTCTAATGTAATATGACTCTTACTCGAATAGTGGACAAATTCAATGATTTTCTAAAACAGTCGAATAAACTAGCTATAAAACTAGTTGACCAAACATGTTTCTAAAAAACCTGACATCCTCTAGGTTAACCCAAATGCTGATTAGGAGACAATGTTAATTAGTTGAATGGAATGTTAGTTTCTAGACCCTCAAGATCCAAATGTGCAACAAAACAAACCAAATAAAGAAGAACACCTCCTACCTCGATAAACCCAAGTAGCAGTCCCCAAACGGCTAAGGGTGTGTTTTGTATTGCTTCTCAAAAATGCTAGCATTTTTCTGCTTTTTAGATAAAAAAACAGATTTTAGGTATTTAATTTTCTTGCTTATGCTATTCATTCTCTTAAAAAAAAGTAGGTAAAAGTAGAAACAGTGAAGTAATTCATGATATATTTTTGGCTGCTTTAATTAATATGGTGACAATTTTGTAATAAATTGAAGTTTATTAAGCTGATTTATTTATTTTAATAGCAAACACCCAATACTTTTACTTAAAATCAACTTTTTCCAACTTTAAGCAAAAACAAAATAAAAGCTCTTTGAATAAGCAATCCAAGTCGCCAAGAATTGAAGAAAGCTATGAACCGTACTCGTCTGGTTGTTCTTCCTCGAATAGAAGCTCTAGATCGAATTTAATAGAATCCCTATAAGGATTCCAAGGAGTTGGTCTCGGCTGCCTCTGGTCTCTTTACGGATGGATAGATAGAAATCCCAGAAATCGTTCCCTCCCGGCCCTACCTCTTCTGGTTAACGCCTCTCTGAAGATCTTTTTAGGGTGGGCAAAGAGGGTGAAGCCACTTTTGCAGCTCTGCCCGGTAGAAAAAGTGGAACTCGAATAGTTGTCCGATAAAGGAAGGCAGTAAATGATATTCAACAAAGCAGGCCTTACTATCTTACCTAGCTCCCAAGGTGGGAACACTTAACTCATGAAGACGTTGTGCTCGGGCCTCTCTTGGGGGATGTAAGGACCCCAAGCCCTTAACCCTTAATTAGTGTATTAACCATTATGTGTGGCACATGCTTTCAATAAAAAGTCAATCGGGAAGCTCAAATGATGCTTACAAAATTCCTTTAATATTCAACATTATAAGATCATCTCTACTAACATATAGACTCATAGAGTTGCCCATTACCATCCCCATTTTGCCACTTTTCACATTGTGGACTTTTATAAAAATTTGGGCAGAGTCTCCCCGTAAATTGAGCTATCCCAAAACAAAAGCACATCATATAATATAATTCCCGGCCAGGGAATACACAATACCCAACAGAATACTGAACACAAAGTAAATTCCCAGCCAGGGAAGACACCACACATAAGACGACAAAAGTGGGTTTCAACACCCACATAATACACTAACGACTCTCATATCATTAGCAATTCTACCACAATTGCATGCAACATATAATGAAAGAGAGAAAGGCTCATGCCTTTATATACAACCCATATACAAGAATATCCATGCTCACAAGCCAGCATCATAAATGTGTATATAAACCTCGGGTGTATATAAGTACTCTATACGATACCGTGCTCCATCAAGCCCTGGTAACACGATCCTGTGAGTGCATCCAATCAACAGCTCGAGCCCAGCTCCATAGCCATCGATGCACCTGTTCACCTGCCCCAACAGAGACAGCCCCCAACGGGGTGAGCATACCAATACACAAAATCTCATAATCACAATAATGAAATTCATAATTTACAACACAAGTAAATATTAATGAATTTTAAATGATACTCCCTGGATGACAACATCCTCATCCGGGATTCCGTGTACTGTCCCTGTTCTCACAATCATCAAACTCATCAAATCTCATAAATCAGTAAATCAACACATTGATTTAACTCATAGCATGCCTGATTCTCAAGTATCAATAATCAATGATTCCAAGTTCATTATACATACAAATATAGATATCTCAATATCTAGTACTGGTTTCTCAATTTCACTATCAATCATAGATAGCTCGAATGCCTAGCATTTATTTTACCAATTTTCCATTATACCTAGACATCCCACATGTCTTATAATGAGTACATGATCCCACGATCATTCTCAGGCATCTCAATTGCCGTACAATAGTCATATAGGCCCAGTACCCCATATATATCAACACATAAATATAGCCATGCGCACAACCATCGATGAAGTCAATATACATTATGCATTTCACAAATGCTCTCATATAAAGTAATGCTCGTACGTCGCACGTACCTTAAATCTCCGAAGTCCGAGCCAAACCTTGCTCGAGTTCCATGCTCCGAGGAACGATGTGCTAACACGATAAATTAATTCACAATTAATTACGATCATGCAACCCATGCTCAAGCACACCCATAACCCTCAAAAATATTGTCAACACACGACAATAAACCATTATCGAAAATTGCTCAAGAATTCCCCACAAATTTTCGAACCTTCACAACACAAATCGAACCCAATTAAACACCATAATTCATCTAAAATATGAATTAATCAATTACTAACAAGAATCATCACTCCTTGTCAAAAGCCCCAATTTTTCGAACCCTAACTCACGAAATTAGAGCTGAAATTCGAACCAAATGCAACAAATATATCGAACCACAAAAGTCTGAAATCATCGACTCAAAAACAGCTCACAAACGCCCCAAAAACACCAGAAAAATCGTACCAAAAACATACCAAAATCGAGCCCCAAAAATCGGATGAACTCCAGTTTTCGAACCCTACGCTTTCTGCAGAAATCCGAGCTCAAATCGCGACCAAACTTCAAATTGTTGGTATGGATGGAAGCGCCTGGAAGAGACGAATCCAACGGTGGGTGGCACGCGCCGAACGGCGGCGGGCGGAGGCCTTTTGTGCGCGGGGTCAAAAGGGGATCGGGAGTTCGCGGCGGGAAGAGAGAGAAAACGGGCTGGAGGAGAGAAAAAGCTTCCAATAATTAAAATCTCGGGTTCAACTGGTATTTATAGCAAAAATACCCCAAAATACTAATAGCCCCACAAATACATCATGATTCATAAAAAATCATCTGTTTTCAAAAATTCTCTCTCTAACTCAAAAACCCCCTACCGGTGCCCACACAAAGCACCCGAGATTCCGAGTCACACTAAAAACCCAACTCACAGGTTTTCACCGAAATGAGAATACGATCTCAACCTCGGGATCCAACGATCCCAACTACTCAAATAAATGAGCCCAGAAGGCCCGACACCTCGATTAAACTCCAAGTCGACACGTAAAACCACTTTAGGGGTTATTAACACTCCGGGATTAACATCCCTAATCTCAGGTCATCACAATATCCCCCACTAAAAGAATTTAGTCCTCAAAATTAGCACCGGTGTATCACGTAACACCCAGGCTACACAACTATCATGAAGCCATAACCTCGATTCTTAACCATATCAGAATCGTCTAAATAAACGCGAGGATACTTATCTCACATCAAACTCTGAAACAGAGCGACTTTACCAAAATCAACTTATCACCCAAGAGGCAAAACGTACCTCGATGCGGTTCATCCCAAAAGTCAGTCCCTCCTGACTGCAAAACAACCAATACTTACGATCGTAGATCGGACAGTCATCCTTAGTTCTAATACAACTAGTAAGAACGCATCCTGGATGACACCTCAACCGTGAGAGCGTTGACCTCGTGTCAATCTCTGGTGTGGAATAGACTTCCAAATCCATCATAACGTCAAAGAGCGTCAGCACTACTCAACGCTAATAATCCAAAAGCAGTTAGGCAACTGAAACTGCAAGGATTCGAATCGCTCCCGATTCCATCGTAGATATCGTCCAATGATATCTTTATCATGACTCACGATGTCTAACATACATCGTTACGAGGGAAACATTAGCATACCACGGTGCACACATACCAAACCTGGTTTCCACTTCCAAACCTCCTCCATCGAATGAGCAGTCGCATCATTGCAACTCAATTTGGGCAACTCACGGCCGCAGATTCACACAGAAGACATCTCACAAGATGCCCACCTCCAGATATTCCAAGAATCATATCCTGCTCATAAATAAACAATCGAGACTCGACAGAGTTTCAAATTCTGAAAGGACATGCAATAAACCCATTGCATCCTCAACGCTTGTGTCGACAGCGACACCCAACCAATCCGAATTCCTGCCATCCCTTGACAATCCTAGGATTTAACAATCCAAACTTGGGAAGGCTATCGCATAACTCGAAGGAAAATACCAACAAGGAAATACCTTAACCCATACAAATAATCCCTCCTCAAAGGAGTCAACTAACCTCACGATTATGCCTCATAATCATCGTGCCATGGAGATTCCCAATCTCAAGGTGTTCCATATCTCTCATCAGAGATTTAACCATCCAAAAGTAGCATAACTCTATGCTTGACAAGAAGGAAATCAATAACTGGCATCCGTATACTCGCCGGTATACCTGCATAAGCACTGACATCACATGCATACTCAATGCACTTGGCTCGGGTATCTACAACATACCCCTAAGCCCCAAACACAACTATCAATTCTGAGTCATTCCCTACCCAGTGGAGAACGATAATCGACGATCAACAACACGGTGTGATTCCCAAAATCAACACTACACGTACCAACTTACCGAATATTTCAAAGATTTCCAAATGGGTATAATACTACCTCCTTCCCCACAAGGGGAGTGCCATCGAACTCGAGATCCACAAGTCTCGAACCACTGTTCGGAAAACTGGATACAATAACACCCATTGCATCCCAAATGCACGGGTTCCCTCAGATCGAGTCAATAACGACCTGATGACTCTCTTGTTAGTACTCCAACATTATGAGCTGTCCCAGACAAGTCTCACCAAGATTTAACATCAACGTATACACGTTTCAGTGAGGCATGCACAACCTCAACCTCAAATGACGTGGTGACTACTAAAGTCCACCATAATCCACATTGTATCACTTTACGATTTACCAAACTTGGTTCCAACGAGCAGTATCATGGCCTCAACAAGCACACTATATCATCACTACGATATCTGGCTAGCAAAGTGCTGTCTCCATAGGCTCAATCAAGCCCACCAACAAACCATATGTTCCATCTCGGTATGCCATACCGTACAAACCGTTAGAGTAATGGGTCATCGCCCAACATATCTCTAAAATACCAAGCACAATGGACAACCCGGTGTCCTTGCTCACTTATGATACAATCATAATCCGTTAAGACTTATCCACCCCCCCTCAGGGTGGGTGCAACCATGTCTACCCTACATCACAACACAAGCGAGTAGTTTCCTCAATGACTACTCTTACCACCAATCACTTGGCCCTAGCCAAACCAACGAGCATACCCAAGGGTATCATTGCTCGACAAATATATACTTCGAATATGTGCTGCGGTATAATTCCTATACGGCGCACCCAATAGTTCCTCGAGCAACTTGCTCGGCATAATGGTCTCGTCAACTAGTGACTCAGACACTACCATGTGCCCACCAAGGCATTCAAACCATACAACCAAATACATAACATAAATGTATTAATCATCAAAACGACGCCACACGTCTACATAGAACATCAACTATGTCATCGTCATCCCGTGACGACATATGTCAACATATGACATCCAACTAACATCGTCAAACATACGACGGTACATGGCAATACACGACATCCATAATCTCATCGTCAAACACATGGCATATATATAGCAACACATAGTATCCACAATAATGCTAACACAAGTAATATGCCATACCTCATCGCTATCAATATAGCGGCATACCTGTCTCCGTCGCTCGATAATAGTACGTAGTCAGCACCCATCGCTCGAAGGCGGCAAAATCCTGTGCTGAGCACATAGCGGCACAATCCATCGCTATAGAATCGACGGCATGATACCTCGTCATATAATAAGTGGCATGAAACCTCGCTATACACCTGAGCATGAATCATCGTCCACATAATAGCGGAAAGAGGCATCACTAGCAATATATCCGGCGGCAAGAACCATCGCCAATCAATATAGCGGAATGAACCATCGCTATCCATATACATGGCGGCAAGAACCATCGCCAGTCAATATAGCGGAATAAACCATCGCTATCAATATCCATGGCGGCAAGAACCATCGCCAGTCAATATAGCGGCATGAACCATCGCTATCAATATACATGGCGGCAAGAACCATCGCCAGTCAATATAGCGGCATGAACCATCGCTATCAATATACATGGCGGCAAGAACCATCGCCAGTCAATATAGCCGATCCCTAGTCATTGTCACGGTAGTGTATTTTAATGCCCCTCGCTCAAGTAAAAACATGCGGTACTCCCACCCCTCACTTCACATATAGGCGGCATAGAATAACCTCGCTTAAATGGACATGCGGTACTCCCACCCCTCGCCTCACATTTTAGCGGCAAATATTCTTTCCTCGCCTCATATGCTAACCACGCTTCAATGTGACATGCGGCGCTCCCACCCCTCGCTTCACATTTTAGCGGCACAAAATAATAAATAGCGGCAAGCATTTAAAATCATCACTCATCCATAACAATGACTCATGGGATATTCACCAAGTATTTCATCCATACCTGCATCACAAAGCATAATCCATATACCAACATACATCATCATGAGTGTATTTTAATGCACCTCGCTCAAATGCGACATGCGGTACTCCCACCCCTCGCTTCAACATTTGGCGGCAAAGCATTAAAATCATCACTACATGTATACATGCAACCACAATGCATAATTCCAGGATGTATATAAAATGCAGGTTACCGTTTCGTGTCTTTTCAACCATGGCCTTAGCCTTTCCACGTCATAGTGTCCCTACAGGAACAATTCCAAACCATGAGCATACGATAATCCATATTCCACACAATATGATTATAATGAGTAAATGCATAAACTATGAGTACAAAGTACTTCCTGTATCCCAATGCATTTCAAAATGCTCCACTTGGTTGTCCCTGTGTCACAACTCACAATCATAATCAACAGGTTATATTATGATTCTATAGATGTCATGACATATAATCGTTTCACTATGATCACATATCACAAATGCACATAAGCAAAATAGTTGTGTCACACCACACTAACTACTATCATGCATAAATATGTGCTACTTATCCCTATCAGCATGTTCCAGGCCCTCAACAGCCCCAAAGAGCTAACCACTGCTCTGATACCACTAATGTAAGGACCCCAAGCCCTTAACCCTTAATTAGTGTATTAACCATTATGTGTGGCACATGCTTTCAATAAAAAGTCAATCGGGAAGCTCAAATGATGCTTACAAAATTCCTTTAATATTCAACATTATAAGATCATCTCTACTAACATATAGACTCATAGAGTTGCCCATTACCATCCCCCATTTTGCCACTTTTCACATTGTGGACTTTTATAAAAATTTGGGCAGAGTCTCCCCGTAAATTGAGCTATCCCAAAACAAAAGCACATCATATAATATAATTCCCGGCCAGGGAATACACAATACCCAACAGAATACTGAACACAAAGTAAATTCTCAGCCAGGGAAGACACCACACATAAGACGACAAAAGTGGGTTTCAACACCCACATAATACACTAACGACTCTCATATCATTAGCAATTCTACCACAATTGCATGCAACATATAATGAAAGAGAGAAAGGCTCATGCCTTTATATACAACCCATATACAAGAATATCCATGCTCACAAGCGAGCATCATAAATGTGTATATAAACCTCGGGTGTATATAAGTACTCTATACGATACCGTGCTCCATCAAGCCCTGGTAACACGATCCTGTGAGTGCATCCAATCAACAGCTCGAGCCCAGCTCCATAGCCATCGATGCACCTGTTCACCTGCCCCAACAGAGACAGCCCCCAACGGGGTGAGCATACCAATACACAAAATCTCATAATCACAATAATGAAATTCATAATTTACAACACAAGTAAATATTAATGAATTTTAAATGATACTCCCTGGATGACAACATCCTCATCCGGGATTCCGTGTACTGTCCCTGTTCTCACAATCATCAAACTCATCAAATCTCATAAATCAGTAAATCAACACATTGATTTAACTCATAGCATGCCTGATTCTCAAGTATCAATAATCAATGATTCCAAGTTCATTATACATACAAATATAGATATCTCAATATCTAGTACTGGTTTCTCAATTTCACTATCAATCATAGATAGCTCGAATGCCTAGCATTTATTTTACCAATTTTCCATTATACCTAGACATCCCACATGTCTTATAATGAGTACATGATCCCACGATCATTCTCAGGCATCTCAATTGCCGTACAATAGTCATATAGGCCCAGTACCCCATATATATCAACACATAAATATAGCCATGCGCACAACCATCGATGAAGTCAATATACATTATGCATTTCACAAATGCTCTCATATAAAGTAATGCTCGTACGTCGCACGTACCTTAAATCTCCGAAGTCCGAGCCAAACCTTGCTCGAGTTCCATGCTCCGAGGAACGATGTGCTAACACGATAAATTAATTCACAATTAATTACGATCATGCAACCCATGCTCAAGCACACCCATAACCCTCAAAAATATTGTCAACACACGGCAATAAACCATTATCGAAAATTGCTCAAGAATTCCCCACAAATTTTCGAACCTTCACAACACAAATCGAACCCAATTAAACACCATAATTCATCTAAAATATGAATTAATCAATTACTAACAAGAATCATCACTCCTTGTCAAAAGCCCCAATTTATCGTACCAAAAACATACCAAAATCGAGCCCCAAAAATCGGATGAACTCCAGTTTTCGAACCCTACGCTTTCTGCAGAAATCCGAGCTCAAATCGCGACCAAACTTCAAATTGTTGGTATGGATGGAAGCGCCTGGAAGAGACGAATCCAACGGCGGGTGGCACGCGCCGAACGGCGGCGGGCGGAGGCCTTTTGTGCGCGGGGTCAAAAGGGGATCGGGAGTTCGCGGCGGGAAGAGAGAGAAAACGGGCTGGAGGAGAGAAAAAGCTTCCAATAATTAAAATCTCGGGTTCAACTGGTATTTATAGCAAAAATACCCCAAAATACTAATAGCCCCACAAATACATCATGATTCATAAAAAATCATCTGTTTTCAAAAATTATCTCTCTAACTCAAAAACCCCCTACCGGTGCCCACACAAAGCACCCGAGATTCCGAGTCACACTAAAAACCCAACTCACAGGTTTTCACCGAAATGAGAATACGATCTCAACCTCGGGATCCAACGATCCCAACTACTCAAATAAATGAGCCCAGAAGGCCCGACACCTCGATTAAACTCCAAGTCGACACGTAAAACCACTTTAGGGGTTATTAACACTCCGGGATTAACATCCCTAATCTCAGGTCATCACAGGGGAGCCCCTTCTCTCCTCCACCCCCTTGAACAGGCTTTCCGCGGTACCAAGCTCACTTCATTAAGCCCTTCTCTTATGATGATTTGAGGAAAATACCCCTCCCAAAATGGGAGAAATGGATTGATAACTTTACTCTTGGAGAAGGAGTAATGCCTGCAAGTTTTTTTTAAGGTTCTCTACGACTCGCATCGTCAAAATGACATATGGGTTGCCGATTTCTGTGGTAGTGCAATAGGAAGTGTGATGCCCCGAAAACAATTATATGCAATTTGGGTATTAATGATGGTCATGTGATTATTTATGTTGGTAATTAATTTATATGATGGGTAATGAAGTGTTAGCATGATTTAATTATATTGATTACCAGTTATGAGGAAAGCATGAATTTAAGGGAAGTTTGTAGCATGTTGCAAGATGCTTTTAAAATACCATGTTGGAGTATTTTATACATCATGTTAAGTTTGGGGTACATTTTTAATTAAATTAAACAACCCCTTTTTAACCCTTTACCCATCACTTTAACCCCACTTTACCAATCACTTTTTAAAATCCCCAAAATCACTTCCCAACTCAAAACCCTTCCCATTTTCGAAATCCACCAAGGAAGGAGAAGGAAAGCTTCACAAAAACTTTGTTTGTGTGATCTTTGTTAAGATTTGGAGCCTACAAGAGGTATGGAACCCTTCCTAAAGTTTTTATGATGTTTGGTGTTGAAATGGGTTAGTTTTTGATGATTTATGTGGGTTTGTTTTGGGTATATATTGTTTATGGTTGGGGTATGATTTTTGAAGTGTTTTATGTGGGTTTTAGTGGGTTATGATGTTATTGATGTTGTAGGGAAGTTTGGATTTGTAAGGCATGAAGAAAGGCTTGAAAAATGCTCATTAATGGTGATTTTTCGATGTACAGGGACTGGCGATCGATCGCCCATTTTTGGCGATCGATCGCGAGCCAGCAATGGGCGCCAGTAGCATTTGGCGATCGATCGCCACCTTTGGGCGATCGATCGGCGAGGCTGGCAATCGATCGCGCCAAAAGTGGCGATCGATTGCCAAGATGTAAAATTTTGAGCCCCGTCCAGTATGATCTCGGGATCGATCGGGCCTGGGCGGCGATCGATCGCGAGGTATAAAAATGTATATTTTTGATGTTTTTGTGGGATTTTTGGATATTGGACTATATTTAGATTATAATATCGATTTGTATGGTTATGTAAAACCATCCCAGGTACCCACAACCTCAAGGAGATAAAGCTCTCCGATTTCTCCACTTTTGGGAGTTAAGGTACGTAAGAAACGTACGGGCATCGGACGGTAAACTATACTCCTACATATGATGTTTATAATGATGATGTTTATAATGATGATGATTATGATGATGATGATTATGATGATGATGTTTATGATGATGAGTATGATAAGTAAATTATGATAATGATGTTTATGATGAGTAATGAGTATGATAAGTAAGTTATGATGATGATGTTTATGATAAGTGAAGAGGATACGATGTCCATGAGGATGATTATGATAAGTAACGATGATGTTTATATGATGTTTATATCATGATACGATGTCATGATATGGTAAGATGCCATACGATGTTATGATTAGGTAAGACGCCCACACGGCAAGATGACATACGATGTTTATGATATGGTAAGACGCCATATAACAGGGTAAGACGTCCATACGTATGAATGTAAATCAGGGTCAACAAGAAGAAGTTAGCGAATAACTAGCAAGTTTACTAAACTAAGATTTCATACATTTACTGTTATGATTCTTTTAGGATGATTAAGTAAAGATGTGCATGCTCACGATGTGTTGTCCCTGTAGGTACACTTTTGGACAGAAGGCTCAGGGTTGGGTTGAGACAGTGAGCTATGAGGAGCATGAAAGAAATTAGGATACATGATTTTTGGATAGTCTCTACTCTAGGAGTAGTATAATTCTATCGCTTCAACATTCATTTTTAGAATGTAATCAATTAAGTTTGAAATTTCTTTTTTGGGCCTGTAATCTTATAGCTCAAACTACAACCTTAACCTTGAGATGTTATTAATACATGTTTAGTCCATTATATGTGTTAAAGATGATGTTAAGGTAGGAGGAGCCTACAGGAAGAGTTGCACCTGTCGATTCTGGGTTCTGGTGTATTATACTGCAGAGGTCATACATCAAGTGCACGCCTTATTATGCTCTGGCCATAACTCCATGAGGTCCATAGAGGGATGAAGTTTATACTCAACCTCTGCTTTCGAATGGCTTTGACACTTTTCCTAAACTTCTATCTATGTGCAGATGGATGTAGTATGATTGAAAGAAGGAGGGTTAGTTTGCTTTTCTAGTTTTCAAAAGTCTCTAATTTAGGGCTTGGCTCCATCCTTGTTTCGTAGTGAATGTATGGAGTTGAAAAATTCTAACTTTGTAAAGTTTGCTTGAACTGTCGTCTATGACCTGATTGTTGACTTCTGACATGCCGTATCAATGCCTCACTCAGCCAGCCGAGGTGAGCAAGAAGCTCGTGATCTATCGGTATGAAATCCATACAATTTTGGTACAAGTTACACATGAAATTGGTATGAAACCTATAGTATTTTTGGTACTTATCACGTGAAGTTGGTATGAAACATATACAATTTTGGTACTATTACACATGAAGTTGGTATGAAACTTATACAATTTTGGTATTAGTTACACGTGAAATTCGTATGAAACATATATTATATTCGGTACTTATTACACTTGAAGTTGGTATGAGACCTATACAATTTCGGTACTAATTATACATAAAATTGGTATGAAACCTATATATTTTGGTACTAATTACGAATGAAATTGGTACGCAACCTATACTACTTTTGGTACTTATTACATATGAAATTTGTATGAAATCTTTACAATTATGGTACTAGTTACACATGAAATTGGTATGAAACCTGTACAATTATGGTATAAGTTACACGCAAAATTGGTATGAAACCTATAATAGTTTTTGTACTTATTACACGTGAAGTTGGTATGAAACACACACAATTTTGATACTAGTTACACATGAATTTTGTATGAAACATATACAATATTGGTACAAGTTACACATGAATTTGATATGAGCATATAATATATTCGGTACTTATTACACGTGAAGTTGGATGAAAGCTATACAATTTCGGTACTAAGTATACATCAAATTGGTATGAAACCTATATAATTTTGATACTAATTACGAAAGAAATTGGTACGAAACCTATATTATTTTCGGTACTTATTACATATGAAATTGGTATGAAATCTTTACAAGTCTGATACTAGTTACACATAAAATTGGTATAAAACCTCTACAATTTTTGGTACAAGTTACACGTGAAATTGGTATGAAATCTATAATATTTTCTGTACTTATTACACGTGAAGTTTGTATGAAACACATACAATTTTGGTATTTGTTACATATGAAGTTGGTATGAAACATATACAATATTGGTACTAGTTACACATGAAATTTGTATAAACGTATACTATATTCTGTACTTAGTACACGTAAAGTTGGAATGAAACCTATACAATTTCGGTAGTAAGTATACATCCAATCAGTATGAAACATATATAATTTTGGTACTAATTACGAATGATGTTGGTACGAAACATACACTATTTTCGGTACTTATTACATATGAAATTGGCATGAAACCATTACAATTCTGGTACTAGTTACACATGAAATGGGTATGAAACCCATACATTTTTTGTACAAGTTACACGTGAAATTGGTATGAAACCTATAATATTTTCTGTACTTATTACTCGTGAAGTTGGTATGAAACACATACGATTTTGGTATTAGTTACATATGAAGTTTGTATAAAACATATATTATATTTGGTACTCATTACACGTGAAGTTGGTGCGAAACCTATACAATTTCGGTACTAAGTATACATCAATTTTGGTACTAATTACGAATGAAATTGGTACTAAACCTATACTATTTTCTGTACTTATTACATATAAAATTTGTATGAAATCTTTAAAATTCTGATACTAGTTACACATAAAATTGGTATGAAATCTATACAATTTTGGTACAAGTTACACATTAAATCGATATGAAACATATAATATTTTTTGTACTTATTACACGTGAAGTTGGAATGAAACACATAAAATTTTAATATTAGTTACACATAAAGTTGGTATGAAACCTATACAATATTGGTACTATTACATACGAAGTTGGTATAAAATATAGACTATATTCGGTACTCATTACCAGTGAAGTTGGTGTGAAACCTATGCAATTTCGATACTAAGTATACATAAAATTGGTATAAATTATGGGACTTATAAAATTGTCGTAAGATTAAATCTATACAATTGAAATTTGTGCTAAAATTATATAATTTGGTCATAGTTACACATGATACGAATTAATACAAATTATATGCTCACATGTCAGCATAGAAATATATGTATATGAGTTGTATAAATTATACAAATCTCCTGAATGTTAAATAGAAATAGTCATTCAACAGTCATCTTGATGTGTCCACCTAAGATAAACTATTAAACAATTTAAATAGGAATGATTCATTCGATGGCTTCGTTGGAGTTATACGCCTATCGATCATATAAATTTCCAACGATATAAATTCATATGGTAATATTCAAAACCCCATCTCCCGAGTGATACATTCTAAATAAACATGACGATTCAACTAGTGATCAGTTAATTGAAATGCATTCAAATCAAGAATCACAAATAATGCACGGTTCGACATAATCCCTTATAATTAGGGGTGGTTACCGGTTCGAACCGGTCCGGTCCGGACCAGAAACCGGCCGGTTTCGGGCCCGTTATGGGCGGAACCGGTCCGATCCGGTAAGGAACCGGATCGGATCCGGTTCCGGGTTGGAACGGTTCCAACCCGGAACCAGATTTTTCTTTTTTTAAAAAAAAAAAGAAAAAAAGGAAAGGATTTAGCGATTTTTTTTTTTTAAATGGATCCGGTTCCGGTTCAATCCTGAACCGGATCCGTTTGGTCCGGAACCGGTAAGATATCGGATCCGGAATGGTAGAACCGATCCGGTCCGATATCAAACCGGTTCCGGATCGGTTCGGGACCGGTTAGTCCGGTTCCGGTTTCGGACCGGACTAACCGGTCCGGTTTCGGACCGGGTCCGGATCGACCCAGTCCGATAAGCACCCCTACTTATAATGCACTAATCATATTCTCGATTCATCATGCACGTTTACTCTCACAATGCACATTTACTCTTAAACTCATTGCATGCAATGCCAAATTGAAAAGAGTAATGCCAAGAATATTTATACAACTCATATTCACATATCTCAATGCTCACAGGCAAGCATATAATTTGTATTAATTCGTATCATGTGTAACTAGGACAAAATTATATAAGTTTAGTACAAATTTCAATTATAACTAGTACCTAAATTATATAGGTTTGATGCTAGTTTCATGTGTATCTAGTACCAAATTGTATAGATTAATACTAATTTCAAGTGTAACTAGTACCAAAATTGTATATGTTTAATAGTACGGAAATTTCATAAGTTTCATAGTTCATACATAATTAGTACCGAAATTGTATATGTTTCATATTAACTTTATGTGTAATAAGTACCGAATGTAGTATATGTTTCATACCAATTTCATGTGTAACTAGTACCAAAATTGTATAGATTTCATACCAACTTAACGTGTAATTAGTACCAAAATTCCATATCAACTCCACGTGTAATAAGTACCGAAATAGTATAGGTTTCATACTAATTTCATGTATAAATAGTACCAAAATTGTATAGATTTAATACCAATTTAATGTGTAACTAGTATCAAAATTGTAAATGTTTAATATCAATTTCAATTGTAATTGTACCAAAATTGTATATGTTTAATACCAAGTTTTAGTATAACTACAACAAAAATGATATTGGTTTAATACAAATTTTATGTGTAGTTAGTTCCAAAATTTTATAGGTTTAATAGCAATTTCTCATGAAACTAGTACCAAAATTGAATTAGTTTAATACAATTTTATGTGTAATTAGTACCAAAATTATATAGGTTTAATGCCAATTTCATATGTAACTAGTACAATAATTGTATTAGTTTAATACCAATTTCATATGTAATTAGTACCAAAATTGTAAAGGTTTAATACCAAATTCATGTGTAACTAGTACCAAAATAAATTAGGTTTAATACCAATTTGATGTGTAACTAGTACCAAAATTGTAAAGATTTAAAACCAATTTCATGTATAACTAATACCAAAATTGTATTTCTTTAATACAAATTTCATGTGTAACTTGTACCAAAATTGTAAAGGTTTAATACCAATTTCATATATAACTAGTACCAAATTATATATGTTTAATACAAATTTCAAGTATAACTAATACCGAAATCGTATATGTTTAATTTCAGTTATGTATAACTAGTACCAAAATTATATGTGTTTAATACCAATTTCATGTGTGACTAGTACCAAAATTGATTTAATATGAATTTAATGTGTAACTAGTACTGAATTTGTATTGGTTTAATATCAATTAATTTGTAACTAGTACCAAAATTATATATTTTTAATACCAATTTCATCTTGACTGTATTTGTTTCTTGTCCATTGTTTCCTTCACTCATCTTTAAAGTCGTGTGCTTTTATAAGTTCGTCCCCTTTTTCGACATGACAACAGCCTGCACTTTCAAATATTCAAGTCACACAAGAAATAGAATTGTAGCCTGCACATTTTCGACATGGCCTTTAGGTTTTAACTTGGATCGTATTGAGCTAATATCAATCGTAATGAGAGAGGCTGATGACAATCTTAAGACAACCTCAAGTGTCATCCGTCCTTCTCATTTTCCTGTTATTCTATTATCTAATATTGTTTTGCATGTTGAAAATATTTATTTACATCAACAGCAGCCACGTTTGATTACCCAGAGCCGCGATGAATTTGGAATCCAGCACATGAAGGGTATCCATTGCATCGTCCTCGTCCCTCATCAAAACCATCTCTAAAAAGGAATATATGGAAGTAAACATGGATTGATTGTATGTAAGTCAAGAGAAAGATGAACTATGATCCGTAGTAAGACACCATGCTTATGCATTTGAATGGAAGTGGAAAAGCAATAGAATCATGCTCTACATCCCTAACCACGTTCGTTCTGAATTTCAGAAAATGCGAGCCACGAGAGAGCACGACGGTTGACCACATAATCATCCTTGGATCCGTGGCTGCCAATACATTTGGTTTGAAAGAAGCAGTACTACGTATTTGTGCTCCCATAAGTTAAAGAAACCCAAACATCTCCAAGCTTTTGGGCATTCAATATTCTGCAACGCTGAGATGCATAACATGGCTATTTTCAATTGTCCTTATGCCTTCGTTAAGCTAGATGTGTGCCTGAATCTTCTCACACTTTGGATTTTCAAATGACATTTTTATTTAGTTTTAAGATCAAAACTAGTTCAATTAATCACTTTTGAATTCCTCCATTGTTTCTTGTCTGAAAAAGTGTAATACTACAAAAAATAAATCTACAGAGAAGTTCTTCCATTGGCATAATAATATGTTCTGTTTAACTACAAAATGGATTCGCGATGGAATATATTGACAAAAACTAAGTTAGTGCATGTCTACAATCCTTCAGTAACTAGCTGGTCTGCAACTGTGTTAGCTTGACAAGGACGATAAGCATAAGTAAATAAAAGGAAATCTATGTCCCTATCAGCGCAACTCAATTCAATATCTCAATATTGAACATTACGGATAATCTTGCATGGTAATGTTAAGATCTAGGGAATTGGAGTCTGGAAATAAAATAAAAGATCCCTAACAACATATGAAATAAGTTTAAAGACAAAAGAAGGGAACACAATTCTTGATTCTTCTTGTCTAAATTTTGATGCTGAAGTAATCTGGGTCAAAATGGTGCAATCTCACATATCCATCTTCACCTCCACTTGAGAAACTATAGACAGCATCAGGCCAAGAGCCAAAAAGAGAATTGCATTAAACATAATACAGAATGATGATATTTTGAGAGGGCCAAGTAAATGTAAAATTAATTCGCAGTGGATATCAAGGCAAATATTCAGAGAAACACACAGAAAAACATGACAAACCTAAAATTTGTTTAGCACTGATGATGTGCTAAAACTTTAACCTGCTAACAAGAGCAGATTTTTCTTTATTTTCTCATTTTTTCTGTCACTAATTGGGTTTTGGAATATTTCACTTTGGGTTGGCCTCATAGATTGAGTATTGGGAGTCTGACCAGTTGAACAAACTAATAATTTTATGGTGTTCTCAGACATAACTCAGAAGTCATTGTTACCAGCAGCTAATGATGATAAAGAAAAAAGGATAAAAAGGGGGGGGGGGTGGTTAGAAGGATAGCAAATGAGGATAATATGTGGAGAAACATAATTAACAATGAATAATATCTACAGCATGAAAAGTCATAGAAGGCTATTCAAACAAAATTATAACAGGTTTAATAAACAAAGACGGCCACTATTGTAATTAGAGCTGTCAGAACGGGCCAGCCCGACCCAAACGGGCTGGCCCGCCCAACCCGCGGCCCAAACGGGCCCAACCCGTTTGGGCCCGCCTCCAGGCGGGTTGGGAAAACCCCAACCCAACCCGACCCGAAGCGGGCCGCGGGTTGGGGCGGGCTGGCCCGCCGAAATACATTTTTTTAATTTTAATTTTTTTTTTAAAAAAAAAAAATTTAAATTTTTTTTTTAAAAAAAAAAACTTCAAAAAAAAATTTACATCTAAACTTGCCGAACTTGGAACTGATGCTAGAAGAATACTGAAACTTGTTTCAGGTTTTATCTATATATTAACATTACTACTAAAAAAACTTGATTAGTGAATCAGTATTTTACTCAATTTTGAAATACTTGTTGCAACTTTCAAGCAAGACCAAGTGAAAAATATATTGTAGATCGAATGCTTCAATGTGATATTGAGTTTTTATCTATGAATTGAGCCTAGAAAAAGAAATAACAATTTTTTTTTAAAAAAAAAAAATGGGGCCAACCCGCGGGCCAGCCCGCCAACCCGCGGGTTGGCCCGCCAAAACCCGCGGCCCATTTGGGCCAGCCCGTATAGGCCCGCCTGCTGGCGGGCCTGAAAAATGTTGACCCAACCCGCCCATTTGGCGGGTTGGGTTGGGCCAGGCCCGCGGGCCTGGCCCATTTTGACAGTTCTAATTGTAATATGTATATGCCAATGGAGACTGGGTTTGTCGAGTGGAATGAGCAGGTCTCCTGTAAATCATTACCATGCAGCAGGGGAGCTCAAACAAGAAGTATTAGCAAGGGAATAAGATTCCAATCTCACCTTTTCCCATCTGGATTAAAAGCCAATGCATTTATTGGTCCAAAGTGACCTTTTACACCTCCGATTTCCTCTTGAAGAATCTAGGCACAATGCAAGTAGAGGACAAAAAAATCATTAGAGGCCTGTTTATCCTCATTCTCCATCTGCTTTTTTCCATGTTTTGTTTAAAACATCCAAAGAAGGATATTACCTTGTGATAGAATTTGGCCTCAAATTTTCCAGCCAGATGATGCATCTTGACCACCTCCTAGGACAACCTAAAAAATCCATGAAACAAACAAAAACAACAAAATAGAGTTAATGCCAGTGAACGCATTTAGCTAGTCAAATTTCAGAGCATGCAAGTTTCATCTGCACCGGAGAGTGATGAACAAGGAACCAGTATCTAAGTCAAAGAACAACCAGTCAACCACAATTGATGACTGCACTGCACTAGATGGTTCACATTTAGGCACTTACATGGTCAAGAAGTGGAGACATCACAACTGCGTTGACTGGTCGCTCGGTCACATAGGTCTTGATGAGCGTCAGAGTCCTTGTATCCCAAAGCTAATAGATGAGTAGCAATCAGTTGCCAGCAATGAAAATATTCTACATGTGTGTCAAAGGGGAATAGATAAAAATTTCAGAGGGAGACAAAAACAACTAGCACACCTTGGCTGATTTGTCCAGGGAACCTGTCAGGAAATGAGAACTATCAGCTGATATTGAAAGGGATGTAATAGCTCTTTTGTGGCCATCCTCCTTGTCAGACTCCATAAGTAACTTCCCTGTCTGCAGGTTAGAAGAGAAAAAAAGGAATTGGCTGCATATTGTTCAAAGAAGTATCCTCGAAAGTAAACAATAAACAAACATAACTTTGAAGAGGAATCAATCTCTTGGCATTACTTTTATGGAGAATATTTCGATCTATCATCACAAACTACAGATTTGACCAATAATCAGACACGTTCAGGAAAAACCAACCTCAGAATCCCAAATTCGAATTACCGAATCTTCGCCAGCACTAATGATTGTCTTGTTCAGAGGTCCCCAAACTCCTCTGTTAATTCTTCCCGTGGGTCCCTTGAGACTGAGAATGGATTCACCAGTTTCTGCATTTCCACACCATCATAAATTTTCCAGTTAACCACTAAATTTGGGTTGGAAACACTAACGGTGTTGAGCCTTGAGAAAAAAAGAATAAGCATGGTATACTCACGCTCATCAGGATCTCTTGCAATTCTTTTGATGTGAATAGCAGATGGCAATCCCATGAAAGGATCGGTTGTCATAACTGCAAGCTTATCACCAACTGTGAAGTCAACTGATCTAGCGGGTGAATCAAAATTGAATGTGAAATACGGAGTTCCTGTTTGGACGTCCCATAGCTTTGCAGTCTGATCCGCACTTCCAGTGATAAGCCTGGTTGAATCCCCTATAGATAATAGAAATGATATTTCATCGTGTCATACATGACACCAGTAACTTCTCTTAAATCAGTGTGGAAGTTCTAGCTGAACAAATAATATAACATGTTATCCAGCTGAAGAAGAAATGCAGGCCCTCTCTCAGTATGCCGATATGTCGTGAAATTCAATATAAGCACCACTCCTCTCTATCTCGTTCTCATGTTCCACTGATTCAAGGTGTATATAGTACATATAAAAGCAAGCACATATGGGGTGACTAAGGCAGTGATTAGGTAGTGAAAGACTTGAAAAGTAAATATGCCCAGTTGAATACAAAACTCTCAATCACACCAAGAAAATACTAGTTTAAAAGTTATAATAATAGAATAACACAATAAATTAACAAGTATATTAAATTTTCCAGGTAAATGTATAGAACTTCAAATTGCATTTGCGTGCATCTATGCTTTTTGATGTGTTGGGAGAAAAACAAACAAGACGTCGAGTACCTCAATTCCTTCCAAACCAGATACAACTGCTCATAATCGAGATCCAAGGACACCCAATTTGAAAATTCCAAAAAACAATCAACTTGCAACAAACCCCACTTACCCTCTCTCCCACCCTTGTGTGCGCACGCATACAAGAAAATGAAAAAAGGCATACAAGATACAACACGATGTAAAAGCGAAACAAGTAGATAGAGACGAATAACTAACTGGATATGTGTAAAAAGTAGAACCTGTGAACATTAAAAAAAGATCTTCAACGTCTGTTGTTTATGAGTGAACAGATCAAGATAAATATAGGAAACAATGTAGCAAGAATGGCTACAATTGACATACTTAAAGATTTCATGGAAGAGAAAAATACACAAAAATCAAGCCAAATTGATAAGTGCGATTTTTACACTTAATTTGATATAAGATTAGGGTGTTTGTAGTGATTCCTGTAAAATATTATGCGTTTTGATATATATTTGTATATTTCAGGAATATAGGTCTAAATGCATAAAAATTGAAGAAATAAGCTTTAAATGATGAAAAATGACCAAACCGAGCAAACACGAAAAAGAAGGGACGAAATCCCAATTTGCTGAAATTCAGAGGAAGCGATCGATCGCATCATTGAAGCGATCGATCGCCTCGGATCAATATCATTTTGAGATCGATCGCATTATTTAGAAGATCGATCTTCTTTGTCCAGAATAGTGAAGCGATCGATCGCCACTCACGAAGGCGATCGATCGCCAATACTCGAAAAATTCGGGATTTTATTTCCAAATTGGTTATTTTGTGTCCTAACTTGGTGAAACTCCTCCTACTATAAATATGGATTGCCTTGGACATTTTTTGGGACTTTTTGGCTCATTATCAACCCTACATACTCAGCCACCATCACTCTTCATCTTCCTCAACCATCCATACACCATAAATCATTTGAAGGGAAGATGCATCGGAAGAGACCGGATGACGGAGTAACGCAAAGAGTCAACGCCTCTCGTTATTTTCGTATTTCTAACTCTAGTTCTATATTTTCATTAGATTTTGATGTTTAGAATGTTGCAAAACAAGTTTATGCATTATTATTTGATGGAGATTGTTTGCTATGTTTGTTGTCAAGACTAAGGGGATCCTTTGTATGAACCCAGAATTCAATTTTAATGTTTTTGATTGTTTCTTATATTTCTAAGTGCATAGATTGTTGTTCTTCTTCATACTTTTGAGGGTTTGGCCATCCTCGAATGATAATTAATTGTAATTGAGACCGAGAGATAAAATTGCAATATGATATAGTAATTTATGTCGTGGATTTCAGACTGATATCGAGAGATGAAGTCAAATACACGTGTGATAGCTATAAATATCTAGTAATCGAAGGCTAGAAGTTTTCATAGATCCACATATAATATTAATTGGTCAATAAGGATACGAGAGTGGCTTATCGTAATGTTAGTATTAGATTTGTTATAGCCGGACCAAGGTATAAAAGTGCATTAGGAAAACTCGTCACCTTAGAATGTTTGAATTCAATTATTAACTAATATGCGAATTATGGGGGATTACATAGGTG
The DNA here is from genome assembly GCA_907163345.1 of Haberlea rhodopensis. NCBI lineage: Eukaryota > Viridiplantae > Streptophyta > Magnoliopsida > Lamiales > Gesneriaceae > Haberlea > Haberlea rhodopensis. Next base: position 24,356,383 of record CAJQUN010000004.1, on the reverse strand, counting down.
AACCGAAAGTCTTGATAATTGTTTCTTTTGATTATTAATCTTATTCACTAACGTTTGTTTGGGTTAATTATTGAGTTAATTTGTCACGTTAGTTGTAGGATCGAGCGTTTACCGCTTTACCAATAACTATAGTTATGGGTAATGGCACAACATCAATCTTTTCAACCATACACTGGTACAAGCGCCACGTGTTCGACCGATCACAAAGCATAGGCAATTGTTGAACCCCACAATCCCTCCCCCAATAATTGCACTCTCTGCAACTCATGTGAATCGAACATGCGACCTTGGCTCTGATACCAATTGTAGGATCGAGCACTTACCGTTTTACCAATAACTATAGTTATGAGTAATGGCGCACCATCAATCTTTTCAACCATACACTGACACAAGCGCCACGTGTTCGATCGATCACAAAGCAGAGGCAATTGTTGAACCCCAACATTAGTTTAATAATCACAACCAGTTATCGTAGACTAAATATAGTTAAATTAATTGAGTTTGATACTTATTTCCTAGTCCTCGTGGGTTCGACACTCATACTTTTAAAATCATTATACTAAAACTTGACACCGTGCACTTGCGGTACACAATCGCTACACTGGAAAATATTATTTAAAATAATAGCGATCAAGTTTTTGGCGTTGTTGTCAAATGACTAGTTTTAATAATATCAAACGAGCTTAATTGACTTTAGTTTAGTCATTTATTTGTTTTTATTTTTGATTTTTCCCCTTTTCTCTATTTTTCTACTGTTTGTTTCTTATGTGGATCTTTACATGTTGTTATCTCTTGGTACATGCTAAGGAGTAGCAAGCCTACACTTGAGCCTTTTGATCCCGAGATCGAACGCACCTGTCAAAGGAGGCTAAGGCAAGCAAGATCACTAATGGCTAATAACGAGGAGGTTCCAGTACCACCAGTTGCAAGATCACTCATGGACTACGCCCATCATTCAATCCATGGATCACTGTCTATGTAAGGACCCCCGTGCCCTTAACCCGTTATTAGTGTATTAATTCATAATCTTGGTGCATATAATCATAATATCAGGGAAGAAAACATATGCAAGTGCAACACCCTATGCTACCCAGAAAATTTCTTGCATTTAAACCACATGATATTCAAATTCCCATCCATGATTATCCATATAGTATGCACTCATATAATACACTAACATGCTCTTAGTTCATTTAGCAATTCTATATCTAATTGCATACAAACCATAGATGAACAGAGAAGAGCCATAGCCCGTTATACATTCCATATACACGTAATATGTACTCACATGAGAGTACTCAAATGAATGAGCGTGTATCTAATGTATAAAATACTCGGCTGGATACCGTCACTGGTGTTCCGATCCTGGAAGCACCTCACAAGCGCAACTCGATCTCGACTCTGGATCTGAGCGCCTATACATCCAGCTCTGGTACCTCAATCCTGGTAGTACGTCAATCAACAGCCCGAGCTCGACTCCCAAGCTGCTGCTACACCTGTACCACCTGCCCCAACATAGACAGCCCCCACACGGGGTGAGCATACCAATATCCCAATCCAATAATCATGACAATACAATTCATAATTTACAACAATGTAAATGCTATGAAATACAAATATACTCCCTGGATGGCATCATCCTCATCCGGGGTTTCCTGTACTGTCCCTGTTCTCAAAACACTGAAACCATCAATTTCCCAAATGTCAATTAATCATCACATGGATTAACAATTCTATGAGTCATGTACCAATGTCATGAACAATACATCAAATCATTAAACAATGATTATAAACAATCCATGATCCTCATTTATGGTTTCCTGTCTCCATTGCATTGCTCACTCTACACTAGTGGCATTCCAATTCCACGCATGCTCGATGGCAGCGGCATCATAATCGATGTTCGCTCACAGGCGACAACATCCCAATCACTACTCGCTCAAAAGCGGTACCATGCAATACTCAATGCATATATAAACATCTGAAGAAGGTATAATAAACCATGCATTCCAATCTTCGTTTATTACCAGTATCATGTGTCATGCATCTCCACAATGACCATACAATTCTCACACATTCATGCAATACAATGTACCAAGTACTCAACGATTGCATTTATATAAAAGGGTTATGCTCGTACGTCAATACGTACCTTATCATTCCGTAGTTCAAGTCCAACCTTTGCCTTGGTCCCGTGACCGATGAATTATAAGCTAAACACGATAATAATTCACAATTAATCATAAGCATGCAATCACGTGCCAAGCACGTTCACAAACCCGGACCGGGCAAACCACGGTCACTAACCAAACCAAAACACATCACTACAGATGTATAAAACAAGGTGTTCCAAGAAATTCCTTCTTGGTCCAAGATACACCATCGAGACTCCACAAGGTCTCCAGTTCCACAGGGGACATGCAAGACAAACAATCGCATTCCCAAACACGTGTCAACCATGACACTAAACAAATCCGAATCTTGGCCATCCCTCATTATCCTAGGATTCAACAATCCTAAAACAGGAAGGCTATCGAATTATCCAACGAGAACTACCAAGGTTCCCAAACGCGACGATCCTCCTCAGGGGAAGTCAAGCAGACCTCACGATTATTCCTCAGAATACATCGTGCCATCGAGATTACCAATCTCAAATTGCCACAATCTCCCACCGGAGATACATCAAGCCAAGCACACTAATCCGACGTTCAACAAGGAACGAAATAGAGTTGGCATCCGTATACACACACGGGCATACATGCCTAAGCACCCACACAACAGGCGCACTCCAAGCAATAGACTCGGGTATCTCCAAGCATACCCAAAGTCCCAAAATCTGCTGTCAAACCTCGATCATTCTCACCCCACGGAGAATAGTGGTCGACAGACCAAAGCCAAAGGGTGTGATCTCAACATCAACACCACACAATCAAAGCAACGAATCTCCCAAAAGATTCAACCGGCAGGTACATAAATACCGCATTTCCCAAAAAGGATAGTGTCATGAATCCATGACCCTCCAACCTCGAACCACCGTCCGGAAAACTGGATATGCATACTAACATGTCTCGGAACCAAAATATGCAATAGGTTAAGAATAGTGCATCGAAGCCACTATCTTCAAATCGAAACCCGTATACGCCATGTATACTCAAACAACGATGCCCTGTACTATTGCCATAGTACTCCACACTCGAGCATCACCCCAGAGACGCCTCCTCGAACGTCTCACTGGAAGCACGAAGCCATTACCTAGTCCAACACTAGTAGGCTTACCCTGGTTGATTCACGATCAACCCTCAACCAAAACTAGCTGTCTCCATGACAGTACAACCCAAATCTCTGCAAGAGATAAAGTCAATATAGTAGTGTCACTCCACTAACTATACCACACAATCACTTGTGACTTCGTTGCATACCACATGCAAAGGTGCTCAACCAGAGCTAACAACGACTTGTCGACGCTCACGTTGGCATTCCAACAAAATCGAGTCGTCCCAAACAAGCCTCCTAAAACATTGACGTATACACGTCTCCTCGAGGTATTTCCTGCCTCAATCATCAAGCCACAAAGAGACTACAAAAGTCTACCAAAGGTCCTTATCGTATCATCATACGATTCACTGAACTCGAATCCAACGAGTAGTACAACGGCAATCAAAAGCACGCTACAACATTGCCGCGATAGCAGGCTAATAAGCGCTGCTTCCAAAGGCTCGTATAAAGCCTACCAACGTCTCATACGTTCCATCCGGTATACCCTACCATAGCATCCATTTAGAGTAGTGGGTCATCACCCAAAATCTCTCTAAAACCAAAGCATGATGGACATCCCGGTGTCCTTGCTCAACCACGGAGCAATCCTAATCCATTAGGACTTATCCCACACCTTCAGGGTGGGTGTGACCACGCTTACCGTAGATCACAACAACAAGCGAGTAGTTCCTCCATGACTACCCTTACCACAAATCACTTGGCCCAAGCCAAACCAGCGAGTATACCCAAGGGTATTATTACTCGAACAATATATACCAAAAAGTGCGGCGGTACTAACCCTGTACGATGCACCCAATAATCCTTCGAGCGACCTGCTCGGCATAATTGTCTCGTCAACTAGTGACCCAGACGTTACCATATGCTCACCAAGAGCACTCAACCATACAACTCAATACATTACATGAATATATCAACTATCAAAACGACGCTACTCGTCTACATAGAACATCAACTATGTCATCGTCATCTCGTGACGGCGTATGTCAACACATGACATCCAATTAACATCGTCAAACATATGACGGTACCTGTCAATACACGATATCCATAATCTCATCATCAAACACATGGCATATATAGCAACACGTAGTATACACAATAATGCTAACAAAATAGTATGCCATACCTCATCGCTATTAAGATAGCGGAATACCTGTATCCATCGTCCACCAGCGGTACACAAGTAGCATCCATCGCTCGCAGGCGACATAATCCAACGCTACGCACATAGCGGTATACCCCATCGCTATGTAATATCCGGTGGCATGAATCATCGTCAATAGAATAGCGGAATGAGACATCGCTATCGATACACATGGCGGCATAAACCATCGCCAATCAATATAGTGGAATGAACTGTCGCTATCAATACATGGCGGCAAGAATCATCGCCAGTCAATATAGCGGAATGAGCCATCGCTATCAACATCCATGGCGGCATGAACCATTGCCAGTCAATATAGCGGCATGAACCATCGCTATCAATATCCATGGCGGCAAGAACCATCGCCAGTCAATATAGCGGCATGAACCATCGCTATCAATATCCATGGCGGCATGAACCATCGCCAGTCAATATAGCGGCATGAACCATCGCTATCAATATCCATGGCGGCATGAACCATCGCCAGTCAATATAGCGGCATGAACCATCGCTATCAATATCCATGGCGGCATGAACCATCGCCAATCAATATGGCGGAATAAACCATCGCTATCAATATCCATGGCGGCAAGAACCATCGCCAGTCAATATAGCGGCATGAACCATCGCCATCAATATCCATGGCGGCAAGAACCATCGCCAGTCAATATAGCGGCATGAACCATCGCTATCAATATCCATGGCGGCATGAACCATCGCCAGTCAATATAGCGGCATGAACCATCGCTATCAATATCCATGGCGGCATGAACCATCGCCAGTCAATATAGCCGATCCCTAGTCATTGTCACGGTAGTGTATTTTAATGCCCCTCGCTTAAATAGAACATGCGGTACTCCCACCCCTCGCTTCTCATATAGGCGGCATAGAATAACCTCGCTTAAATGGACATGCGGTACTCTCACCCCTCGCCTCACATTTTAGCGGCAAATATCCTTTCCTCGCCTCATATGATAACCACGCTTCAATGTGACATGCGGCGCTCCCACCCCTCGCTTCACATTTTAGCGGCACAATTTAAAAAATTTTAGCGGCACAATTTAAAAAAATTTTAGCGGCAAGCATTTAAAATCATCACTCATCCATAACAATGACTCATGGGATATTCACCAAGTATTCCATTTACACCTGCAATCACAAAGCATATGCTATATCCAATATACATCAACATGAGTGTATTTTAATGCACCTCGCACAAATGTGACATGCGACGCTCCCACCCCTCGCTTCAACAAGTGGCGGCAAAGCATTAAAATCATCACTACATGTACACATGCAACCACAATGCATAATTCCATGATGTATATAAAATGCAGGTTACCGTTTCGTGTCTTTCAACCATGGCCTTAGCCTTTCGCATCATAGTATTCCTACAGGAACAATCACAACCCATGAGCATACAATAATCCATATTCCCCACAATATGATTATAATGAGTAAATGCATAAATCGTGAGTACAAAGTACTTCCCATATTCCGATGCATTTCAAAATGCTCCATTTGGTTGCCCCTGTGTCACAACTCACAATCATAATCAACAAGTTATATTATGATTCTATAGACGTCATGACATACAATCGTTTCACTATGATCGCCTATCACAAATGCACATAAGCAAAATAGTTGTGCCACACAACACTAACTACTATCATGCATAAATATGTGCTACCCATCCTTATCAGTATGTTTCAGGCCCTCAACAGCCCCAAAGAGCTAACCACTGCTCTGATACCACTAATGTAAGGACCCCCGTGCCCTTAACCCGTTATTAGTGTATTAATTCATAATCTTGGTGCATATAATCATGCTATCAGGGAAGAAAACATATGCAAGTGCAACACCCTATGCTACCCAGAAAATTTCTTGCATTTAAACCACATGATATTCAAATTCCCATCCATGATTATCCATATAGTATGCACTCATATAATACACTAACATGCTCTTAGTTCATTTAGCAATTCTATATCTAATTGCATACAAACCATAGATGAACAGAGAAGAGCCATAGCCCGTTATACATTCCATATACACGTAATATGTACTCACATGAGAGTACTCAAATGAATGAGCGTGTATCTAATGTATAAAATACTCGGCTGGATACCGTCACTGGTGTTCCGATCCTGGAAGCACCTCACAAGCGCAACTCGATCTCGACTCTGGATCTGAGCGCCTATACATCCAGCTCTGGTACCTCAATCCTGGTAGTACGTCAATCAACAGCCCGAGCTCGACTCCCAAGCTGCTGCTACACCTGTACCACCTGCCCCAACATAGACAGCCCCCACACGGGGTGAGCATACCAATATCCCAATCCAATAATCATGACAATACAATTCATAATTTACAACAATGTAAATGCTATGAAATACAAATATACTCCCTGGATGGCATCATCCTCATCCGGGGTTTCCTGTACTGTCCCTGTTCTCAAAACACTGAAACCATCAATTTCCCAAATGTCAATTAATCATCACATGGATTAACAATTCTATGAGTCATGTACCAATGTCATGAACAATACATCAAATCATTAAACAATGATTATAAACAATCCATGATCCTCATTTATGGTTTCCTGTCTCCATTGCATTGCTCACTCTACACTAGTGGCATTCCAATTCCACGCATGCTCGATGGCAGCGGCATCATAATCGATGTTCGCTCACAGGCGACAACATCCCAATCACTACTCGCTCAAAAGCGGTACCATGCAATACTCAATGCATATATAAACATCTGAAGAAGGTATAATAAACCATGCATTCCAATCTCCGTTTATTACCAGTATCATGTGTCATGCATCTCCACAATGACCATACAATTCTCACACATTCATGCAATACAATGTACCAAGTACTCAACGATTGCATTTATATAAAAGGGTTATGCTCGTACGTCAATACGTACCTTATCATTCCGTAGTTCAAGTCCAACCTTTGCCTTGGTCCCGTGACCGATGAATTATAAGCTAAACACGATAATAATTCACAATTAATCATAAGCATGCAATCACGTGCCAAGCACGTTCACAAACCCGGACCGGGCAAACCACGGTCACTAACCAAACCAAAACACATCACTACAGATGTATAAAACAAGGTGTTCCAAGAAATTCCTTCTTGGTCCAAGATACACCATCGAGACTCCACAAGGTCTCCAGTTCCACAGGGGACATGCAAGACAAACAATCGCATTCCCAAACACGTGTCAACCATGACACTAAACAAATCCGAATCTTGGCCATCCCTCATTATCCTAGGATTCAACAATCCTAAAACAGGAAGGCTATCGAATTATCCAACGAGAACTACCAAGGTTCCCAAACGCGACGATCCCTCCTCAGGGGAAGTCAAGCAGACCTCACGATTATTCCTCAGAATACATCGTGCCATCGAGATTACCAATCTCAAATTGCCACAATCTCCCACCGGAGATACATCAAGCCAAGCACACTAATCCGACGTTCAACAAGGAACGAAATAGAGTTGGCATCCGTATACACACACGGGCATACATGCCTAAGCACCCACACAACAGGCGCACTCCAAGCAATAGACTCGGGTATCTCCAAGCATACCCAAAGTCCCAAAATCTGCTGTCAAACCTCGATCATTCTCACCCCACGGAGAATAGTGGTCGACAGACCAAAGCCAAAGGGTGTGATCTCAACATCAACACCACACAATCAAAGCAACGAATCTCCCAAAAGATTCAACCGGCAGGTACATAAATACCGCATTTCCCAAAAAGGATAGTGTCATGAATCCATGACCCTCCAACCTCGAACCACCGTCCGGAAAACTGGATATGCATACTAACATGTCTCGGAACCAAAATATGCAATAGGTTAAGAATAGTGCATCGAAGCCACTATCTTCAAATCGAAACCCGTATACGCCATGTATACTCAAACAACGATGCCCTGTACTATTGCCATAGTACTCCACACTCGAGCATCACCCCAGAGACGCCTCCTCGAACGTCTCACTGGAAGCACGAAGCCATTACCTAGTCCAACACTAGTAGGCTTACCCTGGTTGATTCACGATCAACCCTCAACCAAAACTAGCTGTCTCCATGACAGTACAACCCAAATCTCTCCAAGAGATAAAGTCAATATAGTAGTGTCACTCCACTAACTATACCACACAATCACTTGTGACTTCGTTGCATACCACATGCAAAGGTGCTCAACCAGAGCTAACAACGACTTGTCGACGCTCACGTTGGCATTCCAACAAAATCGAGTCGTCCCAAACAAGCCTCCTAAAACATTGACGTATACACGTCTCCTCGAGGTATTTCCTGCCTCAATCATCAAGCCACAAAGAGACTACAAAAGTCTACCAAAGGTCCTTATCGTATCATCATACGATTCACTGAACTCGAATCCAACGAGTAGTACAACGGCAATCAAAAGCACGCTACAACATTGCCGCGATAGCAGGCTAATAAGCGCTGCTTCCAAAGGCTCGTATAAAGCCTACCAACGTCTCATACGTTCCATCCGGTATACCCTACCATAGCATCCATTTAGAGTAGTGGGTCATCACCCAAAATCTCTCTAAAACCAAAGCATGATGGACATCCCGGTGTCCTTGCTCAACCACGGAGCAATCCTAATCCATTAGGACTTATCCCACACCTTCAGGGTGGGTGTGACCACGCTTACCGTAGATCACAACAACAAGCGAGTAGTTCCTCCATGACTACCCTTACCACAAATCACTTGGCCCAAGCCAAACCAGCGAGTATACCCAAGGGTATTATTACTCGAACAATATATACCAAAAAGTGCGGCGGTACTAACCCTGTACGATGCACCCAATAATCCTTCGAGCGACCTGCTCGGCATAATTGTCTCGTCAACTAGTGACCCAGACGTTACCATATGCTCACCAAGAGCACTCAACCATACAACTCAATACATTACATGAATATATCAACTATCAAAACGACGCTACTCGTCTACATAGAACATCAACTATGTCATCGTCATCTCGTGACGGCGTATGTCAACACATGACATCCAATTAACATCGTCAAACATATGACGGTACCTGTCAATACACGATATCCATAATCTCATCATCAAACACATGGCATATATAGCAACACGTAGTATACACAATAATGCTAACAAAATAGTATGCCATACCTCATCGCTATTAAGATAGCGGAATACCTGTATCCATCGTCCACCAGCGGTACACAAGTAGCATCCATCGCTCGCAGGCGACATAATCCAACGCTACGCACATAGCGGTATACCCCATCGCTATGTAATATCCGGTGGCATGAATCATCGTCAATAGAATAGCGGAATGAGACATCGCTATCGATACACATGGCGGCATAAACCATCGCCAATCAATATAGTGGAATGAACTGTCGCTATCAATACATGGCGGCAAGAATCATCGCCAGTCAATATAGCGGAATGAGCCATCGCTATCAACATCCATGGCGGCATGAACCATTGCCAGTCAATATAGCGGCATGAACCATCGCTATCAATATCCATGGCGGCAAGAACCATCGCCAGTCAATATAGCGGCATGAACCATCGCTATCAATATCCATGGCGGCATGAACCATCGCCAGTCAATATAGCGGCATGAACCATCGCTATCAATATCCATGGCGGCATGAACCATCGCCAGTCAATATAGCGGCATGAACCATCGCTATCAATATCCATGGCGGCATGAACCATCGCCAATCAATATGGCGGAATGAACCATCGCTATCAATATCCATGGCGGCATGAACCATCGCCAGTCAATATAGCGGCATGAACCATCGCCATCAATATCCATGGCGGCAAGAACCATCGCCAGTCAATATAGCGGCATGAACCATCGCTATCAATATCCATGGCGGCATGAACCATCGCCAGTCAATATAGCGGCATGAACCATCGCTATCAATATCCATGGCGGCATGAACCATCGCCAGTCAATATAGCCGATCCCTAGTCATTGTCACGGTAGTGTATTTTAATGCCCCTCGCTTAAATAGAACATGCGGTACTCCCACCCCTCGCTTCTCATATAGGCGGCATAGAATAACCTCGCTTAAATGGACATGCGGTACTCTCACCCCTCGCCTCACATTTTAGCGGCAAATATCCTTTCCTCGCCTCATATGATAACCACGCTTCAATGTGACATGCGGCGCTCCCACCCCTCGCTTCACATTTTAGCGGCACAATTTAAAAAATTTTAGCGGCACAATTTAAAAAATTTTAGCGGCAAGCATTTAAAATCATCACTCATCCATAACAATGACTCATGGGATATTCACCAAGTATTCCATTTACACCTGCAATCACAAAGCATATGCTATATCCAATATACATCAACATGAGTGTATTTTAATGCACCTCGCACAAATGTGACATGCGACGCTCCCACCCCTCGCTTCAACAAGTGGCGGCAAAGCATTAAAATCATCACTACATGTACACATGCAACCACAATGCATAATTCCATGATGTATATAAAATGCAGGTTACCGTTTCGTGTCTTTCAACCATGGCCTTAGCCTTTCGCATCATAGTATTCCTACAGGAACAATCACAACCCATGAGCATACAATAATCCATATTCCCCACAATATGATTATAATGAGTAAATGCATAAATCGTGAGTACAAAGTACTTCCCATATTCCGATGCATTTCAAAATGCTCCATTTGGTTGCCCCTGTGTCACAACTCACAATCATAATCAACAAGTTATATTATGATTCTATAGACGTCATGACATACAATCGTTTCACTATGATCGCCTATCACAAATGCACATAAGCAAAATAGTTGTGCCACACAACACTAACTACTATCATGCATAAATATGTGCTACCCATCCTTATCAGCATGTTTCAGGCCCTCAACAGCCCCAAAGAGCTAACCACTGCTCTGATACCACTAATGTAAGGACCCCCGTGCCCTTAACCCGTTATTAGTGTATTAATTCATAATCTTGGTGCATATAATCATGCTATCAGGGAAGAAAACATATGCAAGTGCAACACCCTGTGCTACCCAGAAAATTTCTTGCATTTAAACCACATGATATTCAAATTCCCATCCATGATTATCCATATAGTATGCACTCATATAATACACTAACATGCTCTTAGTTCATTTAGCAATTCTATATCTAATTGCATACAAACCATAGATGAACAGAGAAGAGCCATAGCCCGTTATACATTCCATATACACGTAATATGTACTCACATGAGAGTACTCAAATGAATGAGCGTGTATCTAATGTATAAAATACTCGGCTGGATACCGTCACTGGTGTTCCGATCCTGGAAGCACCTCACAAGCGCAACTCGATCTCGACTCTGGATCTGAGCGCCTATACATCCAGCTCTGGTACCTCAATCCTGGTAGTACGCCAATCAACAGCCCGAGCTAGACTCCCAAGCTGCTGCTACACATGTACCACCTGCCCCAACAGAGACAGCCCCCACACGGGGTGAGCATACCAATATCCCAATCCAATAATCATGACAATACAATTCATAATTTACAACAATGTAAATGCTATGAAATACAAATATACTCCCTGGATGGCATCATCCTCATCCGGGGTTTCCTGTACTGTCCCTGTTCTCAAAACACTGAAACCATCAATTTCCCAAATGTCAATTAATCATCACATGGATTAACAATTCTATGAGTCATGTACCAATGTCATGAACAATACATCAAATCATTAAACAATGATTATAAACAATCCATGATCCTCATTTATGGTTTCCTGTCTCCATTGCATTGCTCACTCTACACTAGTGGCATTCCAATTCCACGCATGCTCGATGGCAGCGGCATCATAATCGATGTTCGCTCACAGGCGACAACATCCCAATCACTACTCGCTCAAAAGCGGTACCATGCAATACTCAATGCATATATAAACATCTGAAGAAGGTATAATAAACCATGCATTCCAATCTCCGTTTATTACCAGTATCATGTGTCATGCATCTCCACAATGACCATACAATTCTCACACATTCATGCAATACAATGTACCAAGTACTCAACGATTGCATTTATATAAAAGGGTTATGCTCGTACGTCAATACGTACCTTATCATTCCGTAGTTCAAGTCCAACCTTTGCCTTGGTCCCGTGACCGATGAATTATAAGCTAAACACGATAATAATTCACAATTAATCATAAGCATGCAATCACGTGCCAAGCACGTTCACAAACCCCTAATATATCGTCATCCATGACGATTAACCATTTTAAAAGGCCCCGGGCGAAGCATGCATCGAAAACTCAACACGAAATAAATCTCCAAAATAAGGCATTGGCGATCGATCGCATGATTTTAGGCGATCGATCGCCTTGCGAAAACAGGAACAGGCGATCGATCGCTCTTTTTGAGGCGATCGGTCGCCTCTTAGTGTAAATGGCTACTGCCTCATGGCGATCGATCGCTTCATTTGAGGCGGTCGATCGCCTCACTGTTCATCTTCCTGAAATTTTCAGCAACGTCGCGGCGATCGATCGCCCTGCCCTAGGGATCGATCGCCTCGACCTGTAAAAGCCAAAAATGGCGATTTTCATGCAAAATTTTGCCCAACAACTAACCACACACCCCTTACAACATAAACCTCAAAAATAATCACCACAAAAACTCCTCAAACCAACCACCCCAAAATTCTTTAAAAACCCGTTTCTTAAATCCAACACAAACCTTTCCCAAACACAACAAAACCACTATCAAAACGAAGATAAATGCGAGGGGGTGAATAATACCTTATTATCTTCGAGAAATCCGGCTCCTAGGACGAGCCTCCAACGATTTTGCCCAACAAAAGGGAAAGGGGAAGAGTTTTGGGGCGAGAGGGGCGAGAGAGAGGGATGGAATGGATTCCAAATGGCGGAATCCCAAGTCCAACTGGTATATATAGCAAAAATGCTCCGAAATACCAATACATCCACAAATACATCATGATTCATTAAAAATCATCTGTTTACAAAAACTCTCTCTCCAACATCAAATCTCCCGACTGGCCCCAACGAAAGCACCCCGGACACCAAGTCCCACCAAAAACCCGACTCATAGGTTTTCCACCAAAATGAGAATACAATCTCAACCTTTGGATCCAACGATCCCAAATATCCGATTAAACAACCTCGGGGGATAACAAACCGCAATTAATTCCTAATTGCCACAATTAAAATCCATCAAGGATTAATATCACACCGGGATTAATACCATAATCCCCGGACATCACAGTCTAGTATCATGAGACCAACAATCCAGGCTAACAACTTCGAGATCAAGACTGTTATCGTACATATGATCCAACATTCGATCCAGTTTGGGGGAGCAACAACTGATGATCCCAATGCCCACATCTCCAAATTCTTGGATATTTGTGATACATTCAAGCATAATGGCGTTACTGACGACGCCATCAGGTTACGTTTGTTTCCTTTCTCTTTACAAGATAAAGCTAAATCTTGGTTACAATCGTTGCCTGCAGTTTCTCTTACCACGTGGGATGGGATGGCACAATTGCTCTTGTCAAAGTTCTTTCCACCACCCAAGACGGCCAAGATGTGCAATGACATCACAACCTTTGCCCAATATGATCCTGAGACACTGTATGAAGCATGGGAGCGATTCAAAGATCTACTGCGGAGATGCCCACATCATGGCCTCCCTATCTGGTTGCAGGTACAAACATTTTATAACTGTTTATTTGCTGATAATCGTTCTATGATTGATGCAGCATCAGGAGGTACTGTGATGAGGAAGGCGATCGAGGAGGCTTATACGCTGTTGGAGGAGATGGTTGCCAAGGAGGACATCCGAGCACGGAATGTCAAGTAGGTAACCCTTTCGTTACAACTAATGCAGATGTTAACTTTGTAGGGAACCGACCACCACAGACCTTCCCTTACTCGAATACGTACAATACGGGGCCGAGGAACTATCCACAACCACCATCGAGGTATGCACCAAAGCCAAGCATGGAGGAGCTACTAACCAAGTTCATATCGTCAGCTGAAACAAGGATGAACAATCACGAGGCGTCGATAAAGAACTTGGAATTCCAAGTGGGACAGCTAGCAAAAATCCTGGTCGAACGAGCACAAGGAGCACTGCCTAGTGACACTGAGACAAATCTTAGGGAGCAAGTCCATGCCATCACGTTGAGGAGTGGAAAGGAGGTCGCTGAGAAGAATGATGCACACGTTGAGTTAAAAGGCGAAGCGGACATCAATCAAGAAGAGGAACAAACACGTGACAAATGTAAGTCTACTAAGATCCCTACACTCATCACACCTGCTAAGGTAGATATCCCACCCCCATTCCCCGCTGCATATAAGAGAGCAAAATTAAATGCTAAATTTGCTAGGTTTTCAGATTTGATAAAGAATCTCCATATTGAGATGTCTATTATTGATGCTATACGACACATGCCGAATTATGCTAATTTTTTATTCTGTCAAAAAAGCGGAAACTGGGAGAGCATGAGATGATAAACTTAACTGATGAGTGTTTTGCTGTCATTCAAAATGATTCAATTCCAAAGTTAAAGGATCCAGAGAGTTTCAATATACCTTGCAAGATCAACTCTACTTCTTTTAAGAAATATTTATGTGATTTGGGCCAGGTGTTAATTTAATATCTTTGTCTGTGTACAGGAAGCTGGGCTTAGGAGATCTAAAACCGATAAATGTGTCATTGGAGATGGCGGACAAGGACATCAAGTACCCTCATGTGATAGTTGAGGATGTCCCAGTCAATGTTAATAAATTCACCATTCCGGTGGATTTTATCGTGTTGGACATAAAGGAAGATGCAGACATGCATTTGACTCTAGGAAGACCGTTTTAGCTACTAGAAGGGCATTGATTGATGTCCAAGAAGGGAAGTTGATCCTCCGAGTAGGGGGAGATCAAGTTGTTTATGATATGTTCAAAGCTTTGGACACTACACGCACTGAGCACCGATGTTTTAGTGTCAATATAATTGATACATTATCTGTTGATGCGATGCATGTTAAGAGCGAGAAGAAGATGGAAGTCACATCGAATGGCCATCAAAGAGGAGGCAAATTCCGTGAGGGTGAATGTGTGCAAATGAATAGGAAAAAAATGAGACTTTTTACATGGAAGACGGACTCGCTATGGGCTGGACCGTTCAAAGTTGTCGATGTTCTATCATTCGACACCATCAATCTTAGAGATGACCACATGGCGATGTTCACAGTGAAAGAGAAGTAGTTACGACGTTACCACATGGAGGATGGAACATCGTCCCCCCTGGCCCTTGCGGCACTTGAGCTGACATGGTAAAAAGTCTAGCTTGGGACTATAAATCAAGAACTTTTTATGTTCCCTTTGCTTTGTTTTTGGTTTGTTTTGGTTTGTTTTTGCTTTTGTTTTTGATTTTGGTAAAAGACTCCATGGATGTTGTCGTGTTGCAACACTTTGCCCCATAAGCTGACGAGGAATTGGACAACGATCACTGACTGTCGTTGTCAAAGGTAAATGATTTGTCTTATTTTCCATGCTTATTACATTGAGGACAATGCATAAATTAAGTTTGGGGGTGTGCATTACCGTGTCGTGCTTTTTCTTTGGGATTGTATCGTTCTTTGAGCACCAACAAATTTTTTCTTGAAAATGAGTTCAATTAGTAAGATAAGAATGAATCATAGTAGTGGTCTCTATTCCATTATGATATTAATCTCATTATGCATGTCAACTTGAGTTTTGATGATTGTAAGACTTGTTTGTGAATATCTTGTTTTGAGTAGCATGTCAAAGATGAGGAATATATTGAGCACTCTTTGAGTCATAATCTTGTGAATTGTGTTTGTAGTAGTGAAAATCTTTGTGTCACCCTAAACCCTAAACCCTAAACCCTAAACCCTAAAACCCTAAACCCTAAACCCTAAACCCTATTGTGTATGAAAACCTTCCTCGGTATTGTTCTACATGCCGGGTTTTTGGGCATGATATTAATGTTTGCAAGAAGGCCAAGCTAGCGGAGGATAAAGTCAATAATGATTTAAGGAATATCTTGAAGAAAGATCTTGGTTTGGATGGTGAGATTGGTGCCGTTGAGGGTGTTTTGGTTGGTGATGGCGGTAAGGTTATTGGCGGAGATTTGTCCTCGGGTTTGGAGGAAGTCGATGGTGGTGGTTTGGCTGCGGGCTTGTTGGATGATGGCGTTGTCGCTGGAAATGGTGGTGATTTGGGTTTGGGTTTGGATGGTATTGTGGAAAGGATTTCGGATGCTCCTTGCCTTAATTCAGGTTCTTTTCCTCCTTCCTTATCTCCTTCACTCTTGCATAGTCTAGATACATCTTTTGATTTACCTAATCCTATTTTGAAGGAAATTTCCATTATATCTCTTAAGGACAATGATGATATTGTTCCTTCTTTGAAAAAGCATCCTCACTTCCCTCTTTTAAGAATTTTAAAGCTACAAGTCCTAGGCCTTTGAATTTTAAAATTCTTTCACCTCGTATAGCCCATTCTCGTGTGTTCGGTGGGCCTTCGCATCCAGGTAGTCCTCTTGATCTTCCTAGTAGCCCTCATTTGGACCCGGTTTCATCCAATTCGGTCAGCTCGGGTAGCTCGGTCAGCTCGGGCAGCTCGGGCAGCTTGGTTCCTTCTTCGGGCAGACCAAAATCTTCTTCGGTCAGTTTGAATATTTCTTCAAATAATCTTGCTCTCAAACCTCCCGAGCCTTCCAAGTGTGTTCTCAATGATCCATTAACTTCCATTCCCTCTAATCCCTCTTTGAATTCTACCTCTCAATCCTCGTCTAGTATCAAAGCTGGTTTCTTGAATAATAAGAAATCTGGCTTGTTTCCTGCTAATCCTATATCCTCTTCCCCCAAGCCTTCTAAATCAGTGTCTATTCCTTCATCCTATAATTCTTTTACAAAGCCTCCTCATTTCAATTCCAAACCTTGGTCGGAATGGTCAGATGATGAATTTGAATCTGAGGAATTTTTAGCTTGGGAGGAGGATCATTGTTGGAGTGAGTATGGTCCTACTAGTGGTTTTCAAGGGTACGACAATTCTGGAGAACATTGCTTGGATGAAGAAGAACTGGTTGGAATCGAGGTTCAGTCTTGCCCTCCACAGTCCACATTTGCACCTGACAAGAAATATAATCTTCGTAGTCGTCGTATTTAGTTTGTTTTTTGAGGATTTTTCGATTTTGATTGTTTTTATTTAGTTAGTTGTTTTGGTTGTCTTTGATTTTTAATTAGTATGTTTTACATTTCATTGGAGGTCTTGGCCTAGTCCCCCTCCTTGTAATGTTATTTTATTTATGCAATGAATAAAACAGTTCTTTTAAAAAAAAAAACCCTAAACCCTAAACCCTAAAGGGTGGGCTCAAGCCCCATACAATATTCCGGAATAAAAAAATTTAGTGTTAATTTTCAGAAATTTTATTTTTTGGTCAAATCCTATAAATCGTCGTAGCCCTCTAGGTTTACCTAATCTGATCAGCCTAAGATAATATTGATTTCTGACTATGTTCCTATATTGACCCTGATGCTAGATGTACCTCGAGGCTTCTGTATGAAATTATGGACACATCCACTATACGAACTCTACTATGTAAACAAAGTTACCATGAATTCCAAGTCCATCTCTAAACTCGGCATAATCGAGTGCAAGTTTCAGACCAAAACACGGGAGGTAGTTGTGGAGCTTTAAGCTTTGAAAAACTTAAAGTAAAAATAAGAAATTTATTTTGATTTCATTTTAAGGGAAAACTCAAAAAAAAATCCCCACAATCGAACATAATTGTGGAATCAATACATGTCAGAGAAACATTATTCAAACTTCATACTCCTACTCAATTTTTGTTCTAACTCAATATCTTAATAAAATGACTATGATCTCCCTCTATTAAAATTTGAATTTAAATTTTTGAGAAATCATTAGAGTATGTATGAAACCTATACAATTTTGGTACAAGTTACACGTAAAATTGGTATGAAATCCATACAATTTTGGTACAAGTTACACATGAAATTGGTATGAAACCTATAGTATTTTCGGTACTTATCACGTGAAGTTGGTATGAAACATATACAATTTTGGTACTAGTTACACATGAAGTTGGTATGAAACTTATACAATTTTGGTATTAGTTACACGTGAAATTCGTATGAAACATATATTATATTCGGTACTTATTACACTTGAAGTTGGTATGAGACCTATACAATTTCGGTACTAATTATACATAAAATTGGTATGAAACCTATATATTTTGGTACTAATTACGAATGAAATTGGTACGCAACCTATACTACTTTTGGTACTTATTACATATGAAATTGGTATGAAATCTTTACAATTCTGGTACTAGTTACACATGAAATTGGTATGAAACATATACAATTATGGTACAAGTTACACGCGAAATTGGTATGAAACCTATAATAGTTTTTGTACTTATTACACGTGAAGTTGGTATGAAACACATACAATTTTGATACTAGTTACACATGAATTTGGTATGAAACATATACAATATTGGTACTAGTTACACATGAATTTGATATGAGCATATAATATATTCGGTACTTATTACACGTGAAGTTGGAATGAAACCTATACAATTTCGGTACTAAGTATACATCAAATTGGTATGAAACCTATATAATTTTGATACTAATTACGAAAGAAATTGGTACGAAACCTATATTATTTTCGGTACTTATTACATATGAAATTGATATGAAATCTTTACAAGTCTGATACTAGTTACAATGTAAAATTGGTATAAAACCTATACAATTTTTGGTACAAGTTACACGTGAAATTGGTATGAAACTTATAATATTTTCTGTACTTATTACACGTGAAGTTTGTATGAAACACATACAATTTTGGTATTTGTTACACATGAAGTTGGTATGAAACATATACAATATTGGTACTAGTTACACATGAAATTGGTATAAACGTATACTATATTCGGTACTTATTACACGTAAAGTTGGAATGAAACCTATACAATTTCGGTAGTAAGTATACATCCAATCAGTATGAAACATATATAATTTTGGTACTAATTACGAATGATGTTGGTACGAAACCTACACTATTTTCGGTACTTATTACATATGAAATTTGTATGAAACCATTACAATTCTGGTACTAGTTACACATGAATTGGGTATGAAACCCATACATTTTTTGTACAAGTTACACGTGAAATTGGTATGAAACCTATAATATTTTCTGTACTTATTACTCGTGAATTTGGTATGAAACACATACGATTTTGGTACTATGTATAAAACATATACTATATTTGGTACTCATTACACGTGAAGTTGGTGCGAAACATATACAATTTCGGTACTAAGTATACATCAATTTCGGTACTAATTACGAATGAAATTGGTACGAAACCTATACTATTTTCTGTACTTATTACATATAAAATTTGTATGAAATCTTTAAAATTCTGATACTAGTTACACATAAAATTGGTATGAAACCTATACAATTTTGGTACAAGTTACACATTAAATCGTTATGAAACATATAATATTTTTTGTACTTATTACACGTGAAGTTGGTATGAAACACATAAAATTTTAATACTAGTTACACATAAAGTTGGTATGAAACCTATACAATATTGGTACTATTACATACGAACTTGGTATAAAATATACACTATTTTCGGTACTCATTACCCGTGAAGTTGGTGTGAAACCTATGCAATTTCGATACTAAGTATACATAAAATTGGTATAAATTATGAGACTTATAAAATTGTCGTAAGATTAAATCTATACAATTGAAATTTGTACTAAACTTATATGATTTGGTCATAGTTACACATGATACGAATTAATACAAATTATATGCTCACATGTCAGCATCGAAATATATGTATATGAATTGTATAAATTATACAAATCTCCTGAATGTTAAAAATAGAAATAGTCATTCAACAGTCATCTTGATGTGTCCACCTAAGATAAACTATTAAACAATTTAAATAGGAAATGATTCATTCGATGGCTTCGTTGGAGTTATACGTCTGTCGATCATATAAATTTCCAACGATATAAATTCATATGGTAATATTCAAAACCCCATCTCCCGAGTGATACATTCTAAATAAACATGATGATTCAACTAGTGACCAGTTAATTGAAACGCATTCAAATCAAGAATCACAAAAAATGCACGATTCGACATAATCCCTTATAATGCACTAATCATATTCTCGATTCACCATGCACGTTTACTCTCACAATGCACGTTTACTCTTAAACTCATTGCATGCAATGCCAAATTGAAAAGAGTAATGCCAAGAATATTTATACAACTCATATTCACATATCTCTATGCTCACAGGCAAGCATATAATTTGTATTAATTCGTATCATGTGTAACTAGGACAAAATTATATAAGTTTAGTACAAATTTCAATTGTAACTAGTACCTAAATTATATAGGTTTGATGCTAGTTTCATGTGTAACTAGTACCAAATTGTATAGGATTATTACTAATTTCAAGTGTAACTAGTACCAAAATTGTATATGTTTAATAGTACGGAAATTTCATAAGTTTCATAGTTCATACATAATTAGTACCGAAATTGTATATGTTTCATACTAACTTCATGTGTATTAAGTACCGAATGTAGTATATGTTTAATACAAATTTCATGTGTAACTAGTACCAAAATTGTATAGATTTCATACCAACTTAACGTGTAATTAGTACCAAAATTTCATATCAACTTCACGTGTAATAAGTACCGAAAATAGTATAGGTTTCATACTAATTTCATGTATAACTAGTACCAAAATTGTATAGATTTAATACCAATTTAATGTGTAACTAGTACCAAAATTGTAAATGTTTAATATCAATTTCAATTGTAATTGTACCAAAATTGTATATGTTTAATACCAATTTTTAGTATAACTACAACAAAAATGATATTGGTCTAATACAAATTTTATGTGTAGTTAGTTCCAAAATTTTAAAGGTTTAATAACAATTTCTCATGAAACTAGTACCAAAATTGAATTAGTTTAATACAATTTTATGTGTAATTAGTACCAAAATTATATAGGTTTAATGTCAATTTCATATGTAACTAGTACAATAATTGTATTAGTTTAATACCAATTTCATATGTAATTAGTACCAAAATTGTAAAGGTTTAATACCAAATTCATGTGTAACTAGTACCAAAATAAATTAGGTTTAATACAAATTTGATGTGTAACTAGTACCAAAATTGTAAAGATTTAAAACCAATTTGATGTATAACTAATACCAAAATTGTATTTGTTTAATACAAATTTCATGTGTAACTTGTACCAAAATTGTAAAGGTTTAATACCAATTTCATCTATAACTAGTACCAAATTATATAGGTTTAATACAAATTTCAAGTGTAACTAATACCGAAATCGTATATGTTTAATTTCAGTTATGTATAACTAGTACCAAAATTATATGTATTTAATACCAATTTCATGTGTGACTAGTACCAAAATTGATTTAATATGAATTTAATGTGTAACTAGTACTGAATTTGTATTGGTTTAATATCAATTAATTTGTAACTAGTACCAAAATTATATATTTTTAATACCAATGTCATCTTGACTGTATTTGTTTCTTGTCCATTGTTTCCTTCACTCATCTTTAAAGTCGTGTGCTTTTATAAGTTCGTCCCCTTTTTCGACATGACAACAGCCTGCACTTTCAAATATTTAAAGTCACACAAGAAATAGAATTGTAGCCTGCACTTTTTCGACATGGCCTTTAGGTTTTAACTTGGATCGTATTGAGCTAATATCAATCGTAATGAGAGAGGCTGATGACAATCTCAAGACAACCTCAAGTGTCATCTTAGGATAGCGTCAAGTGTCATCCGTCCTTCTCATTTTCCTGTTATCTAATATTGTTTTGAATGCTGAAAATATTTATTTACATCAACAGCAGCCACGTTTGATTACCCAGAGCCGCGATAAATTTGGAATCCAGCACACGGAAGGGTATCCATTGCATCGTCCTCGTCCCTCATCATAACCATCTCTAGAAAGGAATATATGGAAGTAACCATGGATTGATTGTATGTAAGTCAAGAGAAAGATGAAATATGATCCGTAGTAAGACACCATGCTTATGCGTTTGAATGGAAGTGGAAAAGCCATAGAATCATGCTCTACATCCCTAATCAAGGTCGTTCTGAATTTCAGAAAATGCGAGCCACGAGAGAGCACGACGGTTGACCACATAATCATCCTTGGATCCGTGTACATTTGGTTTGAAAGAAGCAGTACTACGTATTTGTGCTCCCATAAGTTAAGAAACCCAAACATCTCCAAGCTTTTGGGCATTCAATATTCTTCAACGCTGAGATGCAAAACATGGCTATTTCCAATTGTCCTTTTGCCTTCAAATACATGGTTTTTTGTTAAGCTAGATGTGTGCCTGAATCTTCTCACACTTTGGATTTTGAAATGACATTTTTATTTAGTTTTAAGATCAAAACTAGTTCAATTAATCACTTTTGAATTCCTCCATTGTTTCTTGTCTGAAAAAGTGTAATACTACAAAAAATAAATCTACAGAGAAGTTCTTCCATTGGCATAATAATATGTTCTGTTTAACTACAAAATGGATTCGCGATGGAATATATTGACAAAAACTAAGTTAGTGCATGTCTACAATCCTTCAGTAACTAGCTGGTCTGCAACTGTGTTAGCTTGACAAGGACGATAAGCATAAGTAAATAAAAGGAAATCTATGTCCCTATCAGCGCAATTCAATTCAATATCTCAATATTTGAACATTACGGATAATCTTGCATGGTAATGTTAAGATCTAGGGAATTGGAGTCCGGAAATAAAATAAAAGATCCCTAACAACATATGAAATAAGTTTAAAGACAAAAGAAGGGAACACAATTCTTGATTCTTCTTGTCTAAATTTTGATGCTGAAGTAATCTGGGTCAAAATGGTGCAATCTCACATATCCATCTTCACCTCCACTTGAGAAACTATAGACAGCATCAGACCAAGAGCCAAAAAGAGAATTGCATTAAACATAATACAGAATGATGATATTTTGAGAGGGCCAAGTAAATGTAAAATTAATAATTCGCAGTGGATATCAAAGCAAATATTCAGAGAAACACACAGAAAAACATGACAAACCTAAAATTTGTTTAGCACTGATGATGTGCTAAAACTTTAACCTGCTAACAAGAGCAGATTTTTCTTTATTTTCTCATTTTTTTCTGTCGCTAATTGGGTTTTGGAATATTTCACTTTGGGTTGGCCTCATATAGATTGGGTATTGGGAGTCTGACCAGTTCAACAAACTAATAATTTTATGGCGTTCTCAGACATAACTCAGAAGTCATTGTTACCAGCAGCTAATGATGATAAAGAAAAAAGGATAAAAAGGGGGGGGGGGGGGGGGGGGGGGGGGGGGGGGGGGGTGGTTAGAAGGATAGCAAATGAGGATAATATGTGGAGAAACATAATTAACAATGAATAATATCTACAGCATGAAAAGTCATAGATGGCTATTCAAACAAAATTATAACAGGTTTAATAAACAAAGACGGCCACTATTGTAATATGTATATGCCAACGGAGACTGGGTTTGTCGAGTGGAATGAGCAGGTCTCCTGTAAATCATTACCATGCAGCAGGGGAGCTCAAACAAGTATTAGCAAGGTAATAAGATTCCAATCTCACCTTTTCCCATCTGGATTAAAAGCCAATGCATTTATTGGTCCAAAGTGACCTTTTACACCTCCGATTTCCTCTTGCTAGGCACAATGCAAGTAGAGGACAAAAAAATCATTAGAGGCCTGTTTATCCTCATTCTCCATCTGCTTTTTTGCATGTTTTGTTTAAAACATCCAAAGAAGGATATTACCTTGTGATAGAATTTGGCCTCAAATTTTCCAGCACGATGATCAGTGGTGGTGACAGATGATGCATCTTGACCACCTCCTAGGACAACCTAAAAAATCCATGAAACAAACAAAAACAACAAAATAGAGTTAATGCCAGTGAACGCATTTAGCTAGTCAAATTTCAGAGCATGCAAGTTTCATCTGCACCGGAGAGTGATGAACAAGGAACCAGTATCTAAGTCAAAGAACAACCAGTCAACCACAATTGATGACTGCACTGCACTAGATGGTTCACATTTTAGGCACTTACATGGTCAAGAAGTGGAGACATCACAACTGCGTTGACTGGTCGCTCGGTCACATAGGTCTTGATGAGCGTCAGAGTCCTTGTATCCCAAAGCTAATAGATGAGTAGCAATCAGTTGCCAGCAATGAAAATATTCTACATGTGTGTCAAAGGGGAATAGATAAAAATTTCAGAGGGAGACAAAAACAACTAGCACACCTTGGCTGATTTGTCCAGGGAACCTGTCAGGAAATGAGAACTATCAGCTGATATTGAAAGGGATGTAATAGCTCTTTTGTGGCCATCCTCCTTGTCAGACTCCATACGTAACTTCCCTGTCTGCAGGTTAGAAGAGAAAAAAAAGGAATTGGCTGCATATTTTTCAAAGAAGTATCCTCGAAAGTAAACAATAAACAAACATAACTTTGAAGAGGAATTAATCTCTTGGCATTACTTTTATGGAGAATATTTTGATCTATCATCACAAACTACAGATTTGACCAATAATCAGACACATTCAGGAAAAACCAACCTCAGAATCCCAAATTCGAATTACCGAATCTTCGCCAGCACTAATGATTGTCTTGTTCAGAGGTCCCCAAACTCCTCTGTTAATTCTTCCCGTGGGTCCCTTGAGACTGAGAATGGATTCACCAGTTTCTGCATTTCCACACCATCATAAATTTTCCAGTTAACCACTAAATTTGGGTTGGAAACACTAACGGTGTTGAGCCTTGAGAAAAAAAGAATAAGCATGGTATACTCACGCTCATCAGGATCTCTTGCAATTCTTTTGATGTGAATAGCAGATGGCAATCCCATGAAAGGATCGGTTGTCATAACTGCAAGCTTATCACCAACTGCGAAGTCAACTGATCTAGCGGGTGAATCAAAATTGAATGTGAAATACGGAGTTCCTGTTTGGACGTCCCATAGCTTTGCAGTCTGATCCGCACTTCCAGTGATAAGCCTGGTTGAATCCCCTATAGATAATAGAAATGATATTTCATCGTGTCATACATGACACCAGTAACTTCTCTTAAATCAGTGTGGAAGTTCTAGCTGAACAAATAATATAACATGTTATCCAGCTGAAGAAGAAATGCAGGCCCTCTCTCAGTATGCCGATATGTCGTGAAATTCAATATAAGCACCACTCCTCTCTATCTCGTTCTCATGTTCCACTGATTCAAGGTGTATATAGTACATATAAAAGCAAGCACATATGGGGTGACTAAGGCAGTGATTAGGTAGTGAAAGACTTGAAAAGTAAATATGCCCAGTTGAATACAAAACTCTCAATCACACCAAGAAAATACTAGTTTAAAAGTTATAATAATAGAATAACACAATAAATTAACAAGTATATTAAATTTTCCAGGTAAATGTATAGAACTTCAAATTGCATTTGCGTGCATCTATGCTTTTTGATGTGTTGGGAGAAAAACAAACAAGACGTCGAGTACCTCAATTCCTTCCAAACCAGATACAACTGCTCATAATCGAGATCCAAGGACACCCAATTTGAAAATTCCAAAAAACAATCAACTTGCAACAAACCCCTCTTACCCTCTCTCCCACCCTTGTGTGCGCACGCATACAAGAAAATGAAAAAAGGCATACAAGATACAACACGATGTAAAAAGCGAAACAAGTAGATAGAGACGAATAACTAACTGGATACATCACAGGACCAAACAGCCCCATTATGGCCACGATAAGTGCCGAGGCGCTCTCCATTATCGGCGAACCACACAGTGGGGTCGTGGTCTTTGGCGCATGAGAAGAGCAAATCCCCCTCTCTGTTGTACTTGAGAAATGTTAGAGGCCTCTCGTGTCCTTTCATCAGAATCGGCCTCATATTTAGTCTTTCAAATTCAACTGCTGCAGAGATGGGGAAATTCAAGCAAAAGCCAAACCCTAATTAGACTAAGCCAGTCGTATAATAAAAATATCAACTATTAGGGCCTAATAGTTGATATTTATTATATGACGAGATTAGTCTAATGTGTAGGAAATCCCAAGAAGAAAATATTAACAAACAACAAAGTAAACGAAGGTTCAGTTTTAAGCTCTTTCAAGGCTACAATTTGATCAGTTTGGACAGGGTGTATTCGTTTTGGAATTTTATTAATTTTTAATAATTTTTTTTAAATGATAGACTTTTTTAAAGTTGATAGATTTTTATTTACATTTATAAAATTCCACGGATTTATGAAAAGATTTTCATAGACTATTGTAGATTTTTCATAGATTTCTATTGATTTTTATAGAATTACACAGAGTTATAGAAGACTTTTCATTGATTATTGTACTTTTTCATATGATAAATAAATCATTACTCTATTTATTGAATCAAACAAGAATTAACCAACACGCTACTTCTGAATTACATAAATATATCCCCACAACATTCATATGTTAAATAAAAACAAAATTTCACTGCACATAACCGAATAATTTTTCGATTCCTCAAAAAAAAATCTTAAAAAATAATTAAACTATCATAATTCTACCATGGTTAATAAAATGCAATGAGCTTAAACAAGTTGTTCATCTTCATAGATGAAACTCAAATAAAGTTTGGAATATTTTGCAGTAATGTGTGGATGAAACATCATTTCTTTTTGGAGGTAAGGATGATATGTGTAAAAAGTAGAACCTGTGAACATTAAAAAAAGATCTTCAACGTCTGTTGTTTATGAGTGAACAGATCAAGATAAATATAGGAAAAAATGTAGCAAGAATGGCTACATTTGACATACTTAAAGATTTCATGGAAGGAAAAAATACACAAAAATCAAGCCAAATTGATAAGTGCGATTTTTACACTTAAGTTGATATAAGATTAGGGTGTTTGTAGTGATTCCTGTAAAATATTATGTGTTTTGATATATATATATTTGTATATTTCAGTAATATAGGTAAATGCATAAAAATGGAAGAAATAAGCTATAAATGATGAAAAATGACCAAACCGAGCAAACACGAAAAAGAAGGGACGAAATCCCAATTTGCTGAAATTCAGAGTAAGCGATCGATCGCATCATTGAAGCGATTGATCGCCTCGGATCAATATCATTTTGAGATCGATCGTATTATTTAGGAGATCGATCGTCTTTGTCCAGAATAGTGAAGCGATCGATCGCCACTCACGAAGGCGATCGATCGCCAATACTCGAAAAATTAGGGATTTTATTTCCAAATTGGTTATTTTGTGTCCTAACTTGGTGAAACTCCTCCTACTATAAATATGGATTGCCTTGGACATTTTTTGGGACTTTTTGGCTCATTATCAACCCTACATACTCAGCCACCATCACTCTTCATCTTCCTCAACCATCCATACACCATAAATCATTTGAAGGGAAGATGCATCGGAAGAGACCGGACGACGGAGTAACGCAAGGAGTCAACGCCTCTCGTTATTTCCGTATTTCTAACTCTAGTTCTATATTTTCATTAGATTTTGATGTTTAGAATGTTGCAAAACAAGTTTATGCATTATTATTTGATGGAGATTGTTGGCTATGTTTGTTGTCAAGACTAAGGGGGTCCTTTGTATGAACCCAGAATTCAATTTTAATGTTTTTGATTGATTCTTATATTTCTAAGTGCATAGATTGTTGTTCTTCATGCTTTTGAGGGTTTGGCCATCCTCGAATGATAATTAATTGTAATTGAGACCGAGAGATAAAATTGCAATATGATATAGTAATTTATGCCGTGGATTTCAGACTGATATCGAGAGATGAAGTCAAATACACGTGTGATAGCTATAAATATCTAGTAATGAAGGCTAGAAGTTTTCATAGATCCACATATAATATTAATTGGTCAATAAGGATACGAGAGTGGCTTATCGTAATGTTAGTATTAGATTTGTTATAGCCGGACCAAGGTATAAAAGTGCATTAGGAAAACTCGTCACCTTAGAATGTTTGAATTCAATTATTAACTAATAGGCGAATTATGGGGGATTACATAGGTGAACCGAAAGTCTTGATAATTGTTTCTTTTGATTATTAATCTTATTCACTAACGTTTGTTTGGGTTAATTACTGAGTTAATTTGTCACGTTAGTTGTAGGATCGAGCGCTTACCGCTTTACCAATAACTATAGTTATCGGTAATGGCACAACATCAATCTTTTCAACCATACACTGGCACAAACGCCACGTGTTCGACCGATCACAAAGCATAGGCAATTGTTGAACCCCAACATCCATCCCCCAATAATTGCACTCTCTCCAAGTCATGGGAATCGAACACGCGACCTTGGCTCTGATACCAATTGTAGGATCGAGCACTTACCGTTTCACCAATAACTATAGTTATGAGTAATGACGCAACATCAATCTTTTCAACCATACACTGGCACAAGCGCCACGTGTTCGATCGATCACAAAGCAGAGGCAGTTGTTGAACCCCAACATTAGTTTAATAATCACAACCAGTTATCGTAGACTAAATATAGTTAAATTAATTGAGTTTGATACTTATTTCCTAGTCCTCGTGGGTTCGACACTCATACTTTTAAAATCATTATACTAAAACTTGACACCGTGCACTTGCGGTACACAATCGCTACACTGGAAAATATTATTTAAAATAATAGCGATCAAGTTTTTGGCGTTGTTGTCAAAGGACTAGTTTTAATAATATCAAACGAGCTTAGTTGACTTTAGTTTAGTCATTTATTTGTTTTTATTTTTGATTTTTTCCCCTTTTCTCTATTTTTCTACTGTTTGTTTCTTGTGTGGATCTTTACAGGTTGTTATCTCTTGGTACATGCTAAGGAGTAGCAAGCCTACACTTGAGCCTTTTGATCCCGAGATCGAACGCACCTGTCAAAGGAGGCTAAGGCAAGCAAGATCACTAATGGCTAATAACGAGGAGGTTCCAGTACCACCAGTTGCAAGATCACTCATGGACTACGCCCATCATTCAATCCATGGATCACTGTCTAGTATCATGAGACCAACAATCCAGGCTAACAACTTCGAGATCAAGACTGCTATCGTACATATGATCCAACATTCGATCCAGTTTGGGGGAGCAGCAACTGATGATCCCAATGCCCACATCTCCAAATTCTTGGAGATTTGTGATACATTCAAGCATAATGGCGTTACTGACGACGCCATCAGGTTACGTTTGTTTCCTTTCTCTTTACATGATAAAGCTAAATCTTGGTTACAATCGTTGCCTGCAGTTTCTCTTACCACGTGGGATGGGATGGCACAATTGTTCTTGTCAAAGTTCTTTCCACCACCCAAGACGGCCAAGATGTGCAATGACATCACAACATTTGCCCAATATGATCCTGAGACACTGTATGAAGCATGGGAGCGATTTAAAGATCTACTGCGGAGATGCCCACATCAAGGCCTCCCTATCTGGCTGCAGGTACAAACGTTTTATAACGGTTTATTTGCTGATAATCGTTCTATGATTGATGCAGCATCAGGAGGTACTGTGATGAGGAAGGCGATCGAGGAGGCTTATACGCTGTTGGGGGAGATGGTTGCTAATAGTTGTCAATGGCAGTCCGAAAGGAACGTGCCAAAGAAGCAATCCGGATTGCATCAAGTGAGTGAAATCACACCCTAGCTGCCCAGTTGGAAGCACTGAACAAGAAGATGGATAGTTTGAGCATGCATGCAATGCAAGTTCTGTTGAGCCTTAAACGCATGGTTGCGTTTAGTGCGTTAATTTATCCCCGGTTTATCTTTGAGTTTTGATGATCAACAAAACTTGTGTTTGTTATACTAATACGTGTACTTAGTGTGCAGATAAAGCGATTAAAAGTGGATTGGAATGAAGAAATTCAAGTGTGTTCATTCTGGCACGGATCGCCTGGAGTGACCATCGCCCCAGGCGATGGCAGCCAGGAGCATCATCGCCACGCACATCGACAGAGGCGATGCCGAGGCTGGCGCGCGGCGGAGTTCGCCAGAGGCGATGGCACGAACGCCCGAGGCGATGCGTTGAACGTCTGAGGCGATGTGGAGTTTGTTTGAGGCGATGAAGATTTTGGACATGCTGAGGCTATGGCCTTGATTTTTGCTCTTGATCGCCTGAGACGATCCACCGATCGCTTGAGGCGATGCGTGACTTTTGGTGACCGTTGAGGCGCGGCGATGGAGATCGTTTGAGGCGATGGCTGAGGCGATCCAGGAGTGATTTCAGCCTTTTGTGTAGCAACGGCTAGTAGGAGCCTAGGGGGCCTCCTACACTATAAATATTGATGCTTTGGAGCATTTTGAAGCTAAGGAACAAGCCTACAAACTACTACATAGTCTTGATTATTATTATTTCAAATTATATTGCACTCTCCATACATTGTTGTTGTATTGGAGTTTGTAATTCTCTTTTTGTTAGAGTCTTATTTTCTTCGTGTGAGTACACCGTGAAGGTGTTTTTGGTTTGATTTATTGTAAAGGTCCTCCAACACCAAAGCAAGTTGGAAAATTGTAAAGTCGCCAACAAGTGAAGTTGGTGCATGTGTTGTGGCTATCCTTGGAGCCCTTAAGGCCAAGAAGACTCGTGAAGAGTGTTGGTAGCTCGGGAAGAGCTTTGTGTACTCGGGAAGAGTATTGTGCTCGGGAAGAGCTTGTGTACTCGGGAAGAGTAGTGTGCTCGGGAAGAGCTTTGTAAACTCGGGAAGAGTTGTTGTGTGGCTAACTTGGAGCCCTTAAGGCCAAGACCAATTGTTCTAGTGGAACCTCGGTTAGAGGTTATCTAACCGGGAAGAGGATAACAAATCCTTGTCTCTTTTATTGCTTTAATTCCTTTACGCATTTATTTATTTTGATCTTTTCATTTATCGATTGACTTAAGGCTTCCGCAAGCGCAAAACTCTTTTATTTTTCAAACTCATTTTAAAACGCTAAAGTAGCCAAGGAATCTCATTCACCCCCTTCTTCGATTTCAACAAGTGGTATCAGAAGCATTTGATTTTTGTTTTAAATCAAAATCTTTTTATGGCTAATCTAGCAAATGAGTTTGCTCAAGGTCAATCGACAAATAGACCTCCGCTCTTCACGGGTGATAACTATGGGTATTGGAAAAATAGAATTTCTCTATATATCCAATCCGTAGATTATGACCTTTGGAAGATCATAGTGAAAGGTCCACACATTCCTTTAAAGGAAGTTGGGGGAATAAGTGTTCCCAAAGAAATGGACGACTTCACAAGAGCGGATATGATTTTAATATCTCAAAATGCTAAAGCTATTAATATTTTGCATTGTGCTTTAGATATGAAGGAGTACAACCGGATCTCGATGTGCTCAACCGCTAAGGAGATATGGGACAAATTGCAAATTTGTCATGAAGGAACAAATCAAGTGAATGAGACAAAGATAGACCTTCTACAACTCAAATATGAGACATTTGAGATGGAGTCCGGAGAAGAAGTTGATTCAATGTTTAGGAGGCTCACCCTAATTATCAACAAGCTTGCTCAACTTGGAGAGAAGTACCCTCCAAAACAAATATGGAGGAGAGCCCTAAGAGCATTGCCTAAGGAATGGGACGCAAAAAGAATCGCCATCATTGAGTCTAACAAAGGAGAGAATGCATCTTACGACCTTGATGAGCTCCATGGCACATTGGTGACCCATGAGCTTGAAGTTGCCACAAGGAGAGAAGTAAAAGAGGAGGATAGATCCAAAAGAAATGGGATCGCCTTGGTTGGAAGGAAAGACCATTCCGATGATGAAGAAGATGGTGATGATGAGGAGATGATCTTGTTCACAAATAAGTTCAAGAAGTTCTTCAACAAACATGGCAAGTCAAAGGCCTCAAGTGCAACCAAACATGAATCCAAAAATGAGGTAACTTGTTATAATTGTCAAGATAAAGGTCATTATGCTAACAAATGCCCTAGGAAGAAGAATGAATACAAAGGCAAGAAGAAGGCGTTTATAGCCACATGGAGTGATAGCGACTCCGATGAAGAAGAAACAAATCTTTGTCTCATGGCCAAAGATGACATAGATGAAGGAAATGAAAGCGACGACCTTCATTTGATGAACTTTTAGAGTCTTATAATGATCTTATTAATGCTCTTGGCAAAACCAAGATGAGTAACAAATTACTCAAACTTGATATTGCTAAGAAAGATGAAGAAAATAATTCATTGGAAAATGAATTAAATTCTTTAAAGATATCATTTTGCAAATTTAGTGAAAATAGTAAAAAGATGAATGAATTGCTTGGCTTGCAACGATGTAGCTTTGACAAAGCCGGTTTAGGCTTTTCAAGCAAATCAAAATCTTTTTCAAGCTTGTTGGCCAAAGCAAAGCATGATTCTCCTACTTGCAACTATTGTTGTAAAAATGGCCACACTAAGAATAAGTGTAGGTTTGCTAGAATCCAATACCAACCTAATAAAAGGTGGAAATTGATCCCAAAGGTGCCAAAGGAAGCTAACCATCATGGACCCAAAAATCAAATGGGTACCAAAGATCCTCCTATTGTAAATTTATTTTGTAGGAACAACAATGGGATGGAGGATGAAGGACCAAGCAACTCAAAGGAAGAGTTTATTCTTCACTACTATAGAAGAGGCACGAGGTATTGGACCAATGACAAGAACGAACTCTTGTCATCGAGGGTAAAATTTATTTTTTTTATGTTAAAAGAGCAATTCAAAATTCATTGGCACAAATTAATTGTGATCAATAAATATTGAAGCTCAATATTCATTGTAGTAAAATGGAATACCCCTTAGCATATGCACATATAAATTATCTTGATGCATGATGTATGCTTATCTTTTTATAGTAAGTAACTTGACATGTCTTGTATTCAAATTTGAATTTGCTATGTGGAAATGTGCTATTAACAAGCTTATCTAATGATACTTGAGAATTATATTGTTTATTGGGAATAAATGCATGAAATCTTGGTGGAACATATGCATACTTTGCAATGTTTAGAATTCATTATTGTTTGCCTTAAACGCATGTTTGTTTTCCTCTATATGTTTTAATCTTATGCTTGATGAGGAACATATGTGTAAGTTGATAAAATATGGCTATGTGTCAACATATTTGAGCTATGTTTATTTAAAGTTTTATGCTTTTTGATTATCACAAAAAGGGGGAGAATTTTGTGATAAACTTGAACCTTAATACATGCATAGTTTAAGGGGGAGAGTTTATGTATGCATGGTTTGAGGGGGAGAGTTATTTGTTTAATGCTTTACTTGTTTAACTTGTATGTGTTATGCAATTGTTAAGGGGGAGTCATTTTTACTCACATTTCATGCATAGTACTTATTCAAGTTTATCAAGTTTTGTGATCATCAAAAAGGGGGAGATTGTTGAGCCTTAAACGCATGGTTGCGTTTAGTGCGTTAATTTATCCCCGGTTTATCTTTGAGTTTTGATGATCAACAAAACTTGTGTTTGTTATACTAATACGTGTACTTAGTGTGCAGATAAAGCGATTAAAAGTGGATTGGAATGAAGAAATTCAAGTGTGCTCATTCTGGCACGGATCGCCCCAGGCCATGGTGACCATCGCCCCAGGCGATGGCAGCCAGGAGCATCATCGCCATGCACATCGACAGAGGCGATGCCGAGGCTGGCGCGCGGGGGAGTTCGCCCGAGGCGATGGTACGAACGCCCGAGGCGATGCGTTGAACGCCTAAGGCGATGTGGAGTTCGTTTGAGGCGATGAAGATTTTGGACATGCTGAGGCTACATCCTTGATTTTTGCTCTTGATCGCCTGAGGCGATCCACCGATCGCCTGAGGCGATGCGTGACTTTTGGTGACCGTTGAGGCGCGGCGATGGAGATCGTTTGAGGCAATGGCTGAGACGATCCAGGAGTGATTTCAGCCTTTTGTGTAGCAACGGCTAGTAGGATCCTAGGGGGCCTCCTACACTATAAATATTGATGCTTTGGAGCATTTTGAAGCTAAGGAACAAGCCTACAAACTACTACATAGTCTTGATTATTATTATTTCAAATTATATTGCACTCTCCATACATTGTTGTTGTATTGGAGTTTGTAATTCTCTTTTTGTTAGAGTCTTGTTTTCTTCGTGTGAGTACACCGTGAAGGTGTTTTTGGTTTGATTTATTGTAAAGGTCCTCCAACACCAAAGCAAGTTGGAAAATTGTAAAGTCGCCAACAAGTGAAGTTGGTGCATGTGTTGTGGCTATCCTTGGAGCCCTTAAGGCCAAGAAGACTCGTGAAGAGTGTTGGTAGCTCGGGAAGAGCTTTGTGTACTCGGGAAGAGTATTGTGCTCGGGAAGAGCTTGTGTACTCGGGAAGAGTAGTGTGCTCGGGAAGAGCTTTGTAAACTCGGGAAGAGTTGTTGTGTGGCTAACTTGGAGCCCTTAAGGCCAAGACCAATTGTTCTAGTGGAACCTCGGTTGGAGGTTATCTAACCGGGAAGAGGAGACGTAGGCGATTCATCGCTGAACTTCTATAACAAATCCTTGTCTCTTTTATTGCTTTAATTCCTTTACGCATTTATTTATTTTGATCTTTTCATTTATCGATTGACTTAAGGCTTCCGCAAGCGCAAAACTCTTTTATTTTTCAAACTCATTTTAAACGCTAAAGTAGCCAAGGAATCTCATTCACCCCCCTCTTCGATTTCAACAAGTTCAAATTGTTATATGCGAGCTTTGCCAAGGAGGACATCCGAGCACGGAATGTCAAGTAGGTAACCCATTCGTTACAACTAATGCAGATGTTAACTTTGTAGGGAACCAACCACCAAAGACCTACCCTTACTCGAATACGTACAATACGGGGCCGATGAACTATCCACAACCACCATCGAGGTATGCACCAAAGCCAAGAATGGAGGAGCTACTAACCAAGTTCATATCGTCAGCTGAAACAAGGATGAACAATCACGAGGCGTCGATAAAGAACTTGGAAGTCCAAGTGGGACACCTAGCAAAAATCCTGGTCGGACGAGCACAAGGAGCACTGCCTAGTGACACTGAGACAAATCTTAGGGAGCAAGTCCATGCCATCACGTTGAGGAGTGGAAAGGAGGTCGCTGAGAAGAATGATGCACATGTTGAGTTAAAAGGTGAAGCGGACATCAATCAAGAAGAGGAACAAACACGTGACAAAGGTAAGTCTACTAAGATCCCTACACCCATCACACCTGCTGAGGTAGATATCCCACCCCCATTCCCCGCTGCATATAAGAGAGCAAAATTAAATGCTAAATTTGCTAGGTTTTCAGATTTGATAAAGAATCTCCATATTGAGATGTCTATTATTGATGCTATACGACACATGCCGAATTATGCTAAGTTTTTATTCTGTCAAAAAGCGGAAACTGGGAGAGCATGAGATGATAAACTTAACTGATGAGTGTTTTGCTGTCATTCAAAATGATTCACCTCCAAAGTTAAAGGATCCAGAGAAATTCAATATACCTTGCAAGATCAACTCTACTTCTTTTAAGAAATATTTATGTGATTTGGGCCAGGTGTTAATTTAATATCTTTGTCTGTGTACAGGAAGCTGGGCTTAGGAGATCTAAAACCGATAAATGTGTCATTGGAGATGGCGGACAAGGACATCAAGTACCCTCATGTGATAGTTGAGGATGTCCCAGTCAATGTTAATAAATTCACCATTCCGGTGGATTTTATCGTGTTGGACATAAAGGAAGATGCAGACATGCCTTTGACTCTAGGAAGACCGTTTTAGCTACTAGAAGGGCATTGATTGATGTCCAAGAAGGGAAGTTGATCCTCCGAGTAGGGGGAGATCAAGTTGTTTATGATATGTTCAAAGCTTTGAACACTACACGCACTGAGCACCGATGTTTTAGTGTCAATATAATTGATACATTATCTGTTGATGCGATGCATGTTAAGAGCGAGAAGAAGATGGAAGTCACATCGAATGGTCATCAAAGATGAGGCAAATTCCGTGAGGGTGAATGTGTGCAAATGAATAGGAAAAAAATGAGACTTTTTACATGGAAGACGGACTCGCTATGGGCTGGACCGTTCAAAGTTGTCGATGTTCTATCATTCGACACCATCAATCTGAGAGATGACCACATGGCGACGTTCACAGTGAAAGAGAAGTAGTTACAACGTTACCACATGGAGGATGGAAAATCGTCCCCCTGGCCCTTGCGGCACTTGAGCTGACATGGTAAAAAGTCCAGCTTGGGACTATAAATCAAGAACTTTTTATGTTCCCTTTGCTTTGTTTTTGGTTTGTTTTGGTTTGTTTTTACGTTCGTTTTTGATTTTGGTAATAGACTCCATGGGTGTTGTCTTGTTGCAACACTTTGCCCCATAAGCTGACGAGGAATTGGACAACGATCACTGACTGTCGTTGTCAAAGGTAAATGATTTGTCTTATTTTCCATGCTTATTACATTGAGGACAATGCATAAATTAAGTTTGGGGGTGTGCATTACCGTGTCGTGCTTTTTCTTTGGGATTGTATCGTTCTTTGAGCACCAACAAATTTTTCTTGAAAATGAGTTCAATTAGTAAGATAAGAATGAATCATAGTAGTGGTCTCTATTCCATTATGATATTAATCTCATTATGCATGTCAACTTGAGTTTTGATGATTGTAAGACTTGTTTGTGAATATCTTGTTTTGAGTAGCATGTCAAAGATGAGGAATATATTGAGCACTCTTTGAGTCATAATCTTGTGAATTGCGTTTGTAGTAGTGAAAATCTTTGTGAACTTGATGAATTGTTTTTTAGCATCTTAGAGTATCTTAGAACTTGTTTGATGATGACACTTCAAGGCGAAATTTTATAGTCATGAACTTGATTAGGAGGTGATCTAGGCGATCTTTGGACCGTTTGAGCCTTTCAAGCTTACCACGTATACATCAATCCCTAGTGTCCACTATTTGAGCCTAATTGGAAAAGAATGGAGTATGTTTAACATACTACCAGCCCCATTCAACTTTTTTTGACAACTCATTATACCTACCTATTTGAGCTTAAATTGAAAAAATTTATCCTTACCCTAAGAGAGTAAATGATTCTCAATAGATGTACATGAATTGCTACATTTGGATGAGCTTATTGTTAAAAAAATTGATAAATGAGAAAAGAAAATGATAGATAAAGCCTTGTGAAAAAAATGACTAAATAAAACCCAAAGTGGCCAAGGCTAGAAGAAAAAGAAGAGAATATCAATTTTGTGCTAAAAATATGAACATTATATGCTTATACTCTCTTCTTTGTGATATCCTATCTTTTCTTTGAAGCCAAACACCTAGGCCTAACATTACAAGCTTTAAAAGACCAATTGATCCAAGTTTAGGGAGTGACTACATTAGTGGAGAAATGTTTGAAAATAGGACTATGTGGTGCTCAAGGATAATCTTAACTTTCATTGTCTAGCATAATTTGATCTATGAAAATTGCATGAAACTTGAAAGTGACAATAACTCACACGCATGTTTTGATTTGGAGACATGTTGCTTGATCTAGGAGAAAACACAACGTGTTGAACTTTCTGATTGCTTTTTGTTTGTCTGTAAGTGAGATGTCTGAGCTACATGATTGACTACGAATTGGTTTATTTGAATCTTCAATATTGAACTCTACTTTGTGATCTTATTTCTTGCTCGAGACGATCAAGTTTAAGTTTGGGGAGTTGATAAGTGTGATTTTTACACTTAATTTGATATAAGATTAGGGGTGTTTGTAGTGATTCCTGGAAAATATTATGTGTTTTGGTATATATTTGTATATTTCAGGAATCTAGGTCCGAATGCATAAAAATGGAGGAAATAAGCTATAAAAAAGACCAAACCGAGCAAACACGGAAAAGAAGGGACGAAATCGCAATTTGCTGAAATTCAGAGGAAGCGAACGATCGCCTCAGACCAATATCTTTTTGAGATCGATCGCATTATTTAGGAGATCGATCGCCTTTGTCCAGAATAGTGAAGCGATCGATCGCCACTCACGAAGGTGATCGATCGCCAGTACTCGAAAAATTCGGGATTTTATTTCCAAATTGGTTATTTTGTGTCCTAACTTGGTGAAACTCCTCCTACTATAAATATGGATTGCCTTGGACGTTTTTTGGGACTTTTGGCTCATTATCAACCCTACATACTCAGCCACCATCACTCTTCATCTTCCTCAACCATCCATACACCATAAATCCTTTGAAGGGAAGATGCATCGGAAGAGACGGGACGACAGAGCAACGCTATTAGTCAACGCCTCTCGTTATTTCCATATTTCTAACTCTAGTTCTATATTTTCTTTAGATTTTTATGTTTAGAATGTTGCAAAACAAGTTTATGCATTATTATTTGATGGAGATTGTTGGCTATGTTTGTTGTCAAGACTAAATGAATCCTTTGTATGAACGCATAATTCTATTTTAATGTTTTTGATTGATTCTTATATTTCTAAGTGCATAGATTGTTGTTCTTCATGCTTTTGAGGGTTTGACCATCCTTGAATGATAATTAATTATAATTGAGATCGAGAGATAAAATTGCAATACGATATAGTAATTTATGCCGTGGATTTCAGACTGATATCGAGAGATGAAGTCAAATGCACATGTGATAGCTATAGATATCTAGTAATCGAAGGCTAGAAGTTTTCATAGATCGACATACAATATTAATTGATCAATAAGGATACGAGAGTGACTTACTGTAACGTTAGTTTTTGTAAGTAATCCTTATGTCATACAACGCAGCGGAATAAAATTTTGGGATTACTAACACCGGATCTATACATAGGGATTCATATCGGATTAGAGAATACATAAGAGTCTCACCCTTGTAGCGTGTTTGAAGCAGAATCCACGGAGCAGCACCACGTCCTACGCCTTCTCCGAGTCAATAGCAAAACTCGATTGGTTTTGCCTCAACGGAATCCACACGATCAAATCGAGTGAAGGGATGGTTTAATAACAAGTTGCTAGACAAGTTACTAAACCGGAACAAGAAAGAACACTCGATTCTAAATCGAATGGCACGCCCAAAACCTCAAATTTTCCCTTCGGCTATGAAGAAAAGCCGAGAGCACTTTCTGGTTGGATGGAGGCCGTGTCTCTCCTTCTTTTAGGTTAGTATGATGGTTGTTTTTTAATTAAACACCTTGCAATCATATTATATATGATTAATTAAAGGCTTTCTTAAAGCTTCATGGGCTTAAGCCCATGATTTAATTAATCCTTATGATTATTAATTAAGACTCCTCTTAATTATTTAATTCATCCCATGAATTTAATTTCCCTTCTCGATTTGATCTTTTGTGCGACCCGATAGGATCTCGTAATGTTGGCAGTGACATAAAATCTCATTTTATGTCGCAAGCATTGAGCGGTATCTAGCAACACATCGATGTTACCCAAATTACGAGAATGTCAATGACTCGACAATAACCTTTAGAACTTGTGATAATATTAATCATGTAACTTAATCCCTTTGTCCTTTGTGTTTAGATTGAACACGAGTCATGGAATAGTCATACTCGTATATTCAATCTTTATTTCTTGATCCCCAAGTAGAACTAGAATAAACGAATAAGCTCGATATCTCATATCGACTCATTCGAGCATGGCCATGCACATCTCCTGTTATATAGGAGGGACAAATCCTATCTCGATCAGTCAACATCCCTCTACAT
Source organism: Haberlea rhodopensis (assembly GCA_907163345.1). NCBI lineage: Eukaryota > Viridiplantae > Streptophyta > Magnoliopsida > Lamiales > Gesneriaceae > Haberlea > Haberlea rhodopensis. Next base: position 24,316,067 of record CAJQUN010000004.1, on the reverse strand, counting down.
AATTCGTAGTGTATCCAATAGTCGCCTTTATAGATTATCCTGTTACGGGTAACGTTTGACGATATCAAGATACATAACTCCTTATGTTGGGATCTCTGATGATCACAAGTCGTAAGGATTGTATACATTATTATCACTATGAGAATTGCATATGACGATCATATAACTATCCATGTTGCATTCTCATGATGGGTCTGTCCAGTACATCGTTCTCTAACATGTACCCATATGTTGATTTGATATCTCATATCAATGAACAATTCATCGATCAACATATACTAGTCTCTACGTATTATCATTATCCCTTTTCATGGTAATACTTGACTAGGGACATCTTTAAGAATAATACAATATTATTCTACATATATATTAATTCACAATGCACAGTTAAAAGAATAATATATAATAATGAATTGCCATTCATAAATCCACAAACATTGTATGTCTTAAACAATCATCTAATGACTTGTCTTAGGGCATATCCCAACAAATCTCCCACTTGCACTAAGACCACTCAGACATATACCTAATGCCTAGAGATCTAGTATGACGATCATGCTTCTGCTGTGACAGCGGCTTCGTCAATGGGTCAGATACATTATCATCTGTTAGTACTTTGCATATTTTAACATCTCCCCTTTCAACGATTTCTCGAATGAAATGGAAACGCCTAAGTATGTGCTTGGATCTTTGGTGAGATCTTGGTTCCTTAGCCAATGCGATCGCTCCATTGTTGTCACAATAGTGTTCTATCGGATCTTTAATGCTAGGCACCACTCCAAGTTCAGAAATGAACTTCCTCGTCCAAACAGCTTCCTTTGCTGCATCCGAGGCAGCAATATACTCAGCTTCCGTTGTAGAATCGGCTACTGTTTCTTGCTTTGAACTCTTCCAGCTCACAGCACCCCCATTTAGGCAATACACATATCCAGATTGCGATCGAAAATCATCTTTGTCGGTTTGGAAGCTAGCATCAGTGTAACCCATTACATTGAGCTCTTCCTCACCTCCATAAATCAAGAATGTATCCTTAGTCCTTCTCAAGTACTTCAGGATGTTCTTGACAGCAATCCAGTGACCTTCACCTGGATCAACTTGATATCTGCTCGTCATGCTCAAAGCATACGATACATCGGGACGGGTACATATCATGGCATACATGATAGATCCAATAGCTGACGCGTATGGAATCTTACTCATGCGTTGTCTCTCATCTGGTGTTGAAGGACACTGTTCCTTCGAGAGATAAATACCATGTGTCATAGGCACGAATCCTTTCTTGGATTCTTGCATGCTAAACCTTTTAAGCACTTTGTCTATGTATGTACTTTGACTTAGACCAAGAAGCCTTCTCGATCTATCTCTATAGATCTTGATTCCTAATACATAGGTGGCTTCTCCTAAATCTTTCATCGAAAAGCAGTTCCCTAGCCAAATCTTTACAGATTGCAAGGCAGGGATATCATTTCCAATAAGAAGTATGTCATCTACATACAACACTAGGAAAATGATTACGCTCCCACTGACCTTCTTGTAGACACAAGGTTCATCTTCATTTTTGATAAAACCAAACTCTTTGATTGCATCATCAAAACGAAGATTCCAACTCCGAGAAGCTTGCTTCAATCCATAAATGGATCGTTGTAGCTTGCATATCTTTCCAGCATCCTTTGGATCGACAAAACCCTCGGGCTGTGTCATGTACACATCCTCGAGCAGATTTCCATTAAGGAAAGCTGTTTTGACATCCATCTGCCAGATTTCATAATCATGAAATGCAGCTATTGCAAGTAAGATCCTTATGGATTTAACCATGGCCACTGGTGAAAAGGTTTCATCATAGTCAATACCATGAATTTGTTTGAATCCTTTTGCAACCAGCCGACCTTTATAGGTTTGTACGTTACCATCCATATCGGTCTTTTTCTTGAAAATCCATTTGCACCCTATGGGTCGTACCCCTTCAGGTGGATCAACCAAAGTCCATACTTGGTTTGCATACATGGATTCCATCTCAGATTTCATGGCCTCTTGCCATTTCTCAGAATCATTGCCCATAATAGCTTGTTGATAAGATGACGGCTCATCCTCATCAATAAGTAGTAAGTCACCTTGTTGAGTCACAAGAAATCCATATCTCTGTGGCTCTCGGTGTTCTCTTATAGACCTACGCTGGGCTTGTGTCTCTTGAGCAGGTGCTTCTTCCACAACAGCTTGTGGTGCCTGCTCTGTTTCCATCTCAATCTCAGGTTCAGTGTTTTCTTGTGGTTGAACTTCACTAAGTTCTATTTTTCTCCCACTGGTTTTTCTAGAGATAAATTCTCTTTCAAGAAATACACCAGTCCGAGCAACAACTACTTTGTTCTCGGTGGGATAATAGAAATAGTATCCTTTCGTTTCCTTAGGATACCCCACAAATAAACACTTATCAGATTTGGGTCCAAGTTTGTTAGTGGCGTGACGTCTAACGAAAGCCTCACAACCCCAAATCTTCATAAAAGACATACTAGGACGCTTCCCAGTCCATATCTCATATGGTGTCTTTTCCACTGATTTAGATGGAACACGGTTCAGTAAGAAAATCGTTGTTTCTAGAGCGTGTCCCCAAAACGATATCGGAAGATCTGCATGACTCATCATTGATCTAACCATGTCTAACAAGGTTCGATTTCTCCTCTCGGATACACCATTCCATTGTGGAGTATACGGAGGAGTGAGCTGTGGGACTATCCCACACTCCTTTAGATAGTCATGAAACTCTTGGCTTAAGTATTCACCTCCTCGATCTGATCGAAGGATTTTGATACTCTTGCCAAGTTGGTTTTGTACTTCATTCTTGAAATCTTTGAACTTTTCAAAGGTTTCATGTTTATGTTTCATTAGGTACACATACCCATATCTACCGAGGTCATCAGTAAATGTAACGAAATATTAAAAACCACCTCTAGCTTGCGTACTTATTGGTCCACATACATCACTATGTATTAGTCCCAATAAAACATTTGCCCTTTCAACATGTCCCTTGAAAGGGGCTTTAGTCATCTTGCCCATTAAACAAGATTCGCATGTTTCATATGATTCAAAATCAAATGAATCTAATACTCCATCCTTATGAAGTTTAGATATGCGGTTCTCGTTTATGTGGCCCAAGCGACAGTGCCAGAGATAAGTCGGATTACAATCATTATTTTTAATCCTTTTAGTATTTATGTTATAGATAGGCATATCAAGATTTAATACATAAAGACCATTCACCATTTGTGCACTAGCATAAAACATATCATTTAAATAAATAGAACAACAATTGTCCTTTATTATAAATGAAAAACCATACTTGTCTAAACAAGAAATAGAAATAATGTTTTTAGTAATTGAAGGCACAAAATAACAGTCTTTTAAAATCAGTGATAAACCAGAAGGTAAAGCTAAATGATAATCTCCTATAGCTAATGCAGCAACTCTTGCTCCATTTCCAACTCGGAGATCAACTTCACCTTTCGCCAATGTCCTACTCCTTTTGAGATCCTGCACATTTACACAAATGTGAGATCCACATCCAGTATCTAATACCCATGATGAAGAAGTAGATAAATTGACTTCTATAACAAAAATACCTGAAGCGGAAGTCACACTTCCTTTCTTTAGATCCTCCAGATATACTTTGCAGTTCCTTTTCCAATGGCCGGTCTCACCGCAATGGAAACAGTTCCCTTCCTTTGCTATCCCTCCCTTTGGTTTCAGTGCATGAGACTTTGGCTTAGATTTAGCAAAGACCTTCTTTGCTTTCTTGTTGCCTTTAGCTTTGGCCCTTCCTTTGCCCTTATTCACAATAAGGACATTTGTGGCCTTAGTCTTCTTAGTAGTTGCTTCATATGTTCTCAACATACCAAGCAATTGTGGTAAAGTCTTTTCCATGTCAGTCATATTGTAATTTACTACAAATTGACTGAAGCTTTCAGGCAACGATTGCAAGATCACATCGGTGGCCAACTCTTGGTCCAATGGAAAACCCAGCTTGTCCAGATTCTCAATGTACCCAATCATCTTGAGCACATGAGTTCCAACCAAGCTTCCTTCTACCATCCTGCACTGGAATAACGCTTTAGAGACGTCATACCTCTCTTGTCTAGCTTGCTGTTGGTACAACTGCTTTAAGTGTTCGATCATATCGAACGCCTCCATTTCCTCATGTTGCTTCTGAAGCTCAGAGTTCATGGTGGCAAGCGTGAGGCACCCAACATCAAGTGCGTCACTCTGATGCTTCTTGTAAGCATCTTTTTCGGTTCTTGTAGCCGTTAGGGGAGGTTCCTCAGCGGGTAAGGGTTCCTCTAGGACATATTGTTTCTTTTCTTGTTTGAGGACTATCCTCAAGTTCCTATGCCAGTCTAGGAAATTCGTCCCATTTAGTTTGTCCTTCTCAAGGACCGATCGCAGTGATAAAGTGCTAGTAACGATGTTAGTTGCCATGGATATCTACAATATAAATATGCAAAATAAGTTTATGATTTAAATCATTTAACATGGTCTTATATTAAATGATACTCCCACTATTTTGTTTGAAAAATATCAACCCTCGAAACCTTTAGTGGGCCAAGATCCATATTTCACTTAATCTTGAGTTAGCTTTGGCTAATCGCCCAAGACTCGGTTATTTAGGTAGACAACACTTTGTCAATTATATCACATATAATTCTTGGATAGTTTGACGAACAACGCTTTGTTCAATTCATCAAATGAATTAAAATCCAACCCATGCCTCTAGGTTCCCAATCCTATTGAGATAACCTAGTTAAGTCGTACCCAATTAAAGTATAACGGATATCACTTTTATCCTTTCGCGCCTTACTAAGATTGCCACGGTGCTTTGCTTTGGCAAACCCACACATGTACAATCGAAGTTATTGACGAGTACTTTTATTTTGGAAGGCATCTAAAACTTAATATTTTAGAGGGATTTATTGATCTCATGATTAATTTGATAATTTAAAATATGTCCACTACATATAGTTGTATACATATCTACATATATGTGTAATACTATTATCAAACTAAAACATAAGATAAATCATGCATCAAAATACATAATTAAACGTGACATGGTTATAGCCCCTACTAATGATTTTCTCAAGCCAATGAGAAAATCCTATGAGTCAACCTAAGGTAACTTCACAAGCACCTTCCTTGGCTCCAATTTGTGAATGGCCTCCTCATCCCGGCACGATGCTCCATCTTCATTGATCACCATCAATAAAATAAACTACACTATTTACAAGATATAGAATTCCTCGATTCACATTCGAGGGGAACATAGGGGAGGGATTACATTTAGAATAAATAGAGAAAGGCACGACACGCAGGTCGTATTATAAATTACAAACATCCACAAATCCTATCTAATAGGTCAAAGGGCTATAACCACGCACCATGCTCAAACAACACATAAAGCATGCATTAACATTTAATTAATTAAATTCTAAACATTTTAAATTTAATTCTAATTAAAACTGTAAAATAATTTTTTTTTTGAAAAAATATCGTACGCTCGGGACATCACATGCCTCGAACTAAAGCGATTAAGACACGAACCACCATGGTTCGAACCACAAACACTCGGCTGGACCATTGATGGGCCTAGGGTTCGAAACCCTAGCCCATGGCCGAGCCTTGGCTCGTGCGGCGGCGGCGCTAGGGTTCCAAACCCTAGCCGCCTCGCACCATCTTCGTTTTTCATCGAGCCAACTTGCTCGAAACATCGTAATTCATGAGCCACAAGCCACGGTCCAACCATGGACGGTCCATGACGGTGACGGCTTAACCATCTCGAGCCAATGGTTCGAAAAACCCTAGCCCAAGCGGCGGCCGAGTGGCTTATGTGACTAGGGTTCAAAACCCTAGCCTTTTGCAAGCGGCGGCCGAGCCATGGTGACTAGGGTTCGAAACCCTAGCCCTTAGGTGGCGTCGGCCGTGAGCCATGCACGAGCCAATGTTCCGGTTCTGATCACGAATTATCATATATTTCGATCCGTCAATTATATCATATATAATATCATACGATGATTTTCGCAAACTCGATTTAATCCATATCATATATGAAAATACAGTTTTAAATAGCATGCAATATAAGCTCTAATATGATTAACACAATTTAATCACATAAATCCGATATGAGCCTTGTACACGGCTCTGATACCACTGTAAGTAATCCTTATGTCATACAACGCAGCGGAATAAAATTTTGGGATTACTAACACCGGATCTATACATAGGGATTCATATCGGATTAGAGAATACATAAGAGTCTCACCCTTGTAGCGTGTTTGAAGCAGAATCCACGGAGCAGCACCACGTCCTACGCCTTCTCCGAGTCAATAGCAAAACTCGATTGGTTTTGCCTCAACGGAATCCACACGATCAAATCGAGTGAAGGGATGGTTTAATAACAAGTTGCTAGACAAGTTACTAAACCGGAACAAGAAAGAACACTCGATTCTAAATCGAATGGCACGCCCAAAACCTCAAATTTTCCCTTCGGCTATGAAGAAAAGCCGAGAGCACTTTCTGGTTGGATGGAGGCCGTGTCTCTCCTTCTTTTAGGTTAGTATGATGGTTGTTTTTTAATTAAACACCTGCAATCATATTATATATGATTAATTAAAGGCTTTCTTAAAGCTTCATGGGCTTAAGCCCATGATTTAATTAATCCTTATGATTATTAATTAAGACTCCTCTTAATTATTTAATTCATCCCATGAATTTAATTTCCCTTCTCGATTTAATCTTTTGTGCGACCCGATAGGATCTCGTAATGTTGGCAGTGACATAAAATCTCATTTTATGTCGCAAGCATTGAGCGGTATCTAGCAACACATTGATGCTACCCAAATTACGAGAATGTCAATGACTCGACAATAACCTTTAGAACTTGTGATAATATTAATCATGTAACTTAATCCCTTTGTCCTTTGTGTTTAGATTGAACACGAGTCATGGAATAGTCATACTCGTATATTCAATCTTTATTTCTTGATCCCCAAGTAGAACTAGAATAAACGAATAAGCTCGATATCTCATATCGACTCATTCGAGCATGGCCATGCATTTTAGTTCTCACTTGATCAAGGGCCAAACACATCTCCTGTTATATAGGAGGGACAAATCCTATCTCGATCAGTCAACATCCCTCTACATAATTCGTAGTGTATCCAATAGTCGCCTTTATAGATTACCCTGTTACGGGTAACGTTTGACGATATCAAGATACATAACTCCTTATGTTGGGATCTCTGATGATCACAAGTCGTAAGGATTGTATACATTATTATCACTATGAGAATTGCATATGACGATCATATAACTATCCATGTTGCATTCTCATGATGGGTCTGTCCAGTACATCGTTCTCTAACATGTACCCATATGTTGATTTGATATCTCATATCAATGAACAATTCATCGATCAACATATACTAGTCTCTACGTATTATCATTATCCCTTTTCATGGTAATACTTGACTAGGGACATCTTTAAGAATAATACAATATTATTCTAAGGACATTAACATATATATTAATTCACAATGCACAGTTAAAAGAATAATATATAATAATGAATTGCCATTCATAAATCCACAAACATTGTATGTCTTAAACAATCATCTAATGACTTGTCTTAGGGCATATCCCAACAGTTTTAGATTTGTTATAGCCGGACCAATGTATAACAAGTGCATTAGGAAAACTCGTAACCTTAGAATGTTTGAATTCAATTATTAACTAATAGGCGAATTATGAGGGATTACATAGGTGAACCGAAAGTCTTGCTAATTTTTTCTTTTGATTATTAATCTTATTCACTACTGTTTGTTTGGGTTAATAATCACAACCAGTTATCGTAGATTAAATATAGTTAAATTAATTGAGTTTGATACTTATTTCCTAGTTTTCGTGGGTTCGACACTCGTACTTTTAAAATCATTATACTAATACTTGACACTGTGCACTTGCGGTACACAATCGATACACTGAAAAATACTGTTTAAAATAATAGCGAGCACAAATCCATGGGATGAGTCATGAAGAATTTTGAATTTTGGATTCTTGTACATAATGGATCGATTTTTGTACTTAAAGAATTCCACAAAACTCATTAAAAGTCAATTGAAATTTTGATACATCTAGACTTTTATAGAGCTAATAAATGTCAAGTTTGAATACTACCAAACTTTTAAAAACTCTATAAAAACTCTTTTGGATATCACTAGACTTTCATGAAGTATATAAAAATCAAGATTGAACACCACTAGACTTCTATGGAGTATATAAAAATCTAAATTCGATACTCCTATACTTTTAAACTCCACAAAATCATTAAAAAAATCATCAACCATTACACCCCCTAAATCTCGCAAGTCCACAAATCCCAAAAATAATATGTATAAATGACCTTATTCACCCACGAAAGAACTCGATCCTTCGATTCACTAGTTTACTATTGCTCCAAATGTGATTTTTTTCTTTTTAACAGCCAAATGTGAGATTTGATAACTTTTTTGAGAATATAATAATTATATAATTATCTTTATCTACTTTTTTTCCTGTTATTTACCAAGGCTATGTTTGAAATTGCTTATTTAAAATAAAATTATGCTACTTTCATTCAAACTTGGAAAAAGTTGTTTTAAAAAAAAAATATTGAGTGTTTGCTATTAAAATAAAAAAAACAGTTTAATGAAGTTTAAATTATTACAAAAAATTGTCATCACACAAAGTAAAAGCAATAAAAAAACATCTCTTAACATACTTTCTCTGCTTCTGCTTTTACCTACTTACTTTTAGAGAAGCAATAGCAGAAAAAATGAAATAGAACACTTAAAACTTTTTTTTTGTCTGAAAAGAAGATAAGCAGTTTTGAAAAATACTCACAAACACCCACTAATGAACTTGATGATTTAGAGGCTTAATCTAAATTTTTCTAAAGAAAAATTGCATTTTATCCCCAGAAAATTACTTTTTGTCATGATTATTTTTGACTCCTATAAAATAAATTTGCCCTCTATATTTCATATGATTATTATTTTTCTCCAATGCAAAAATTTTAAATTCGCAATTAAATTTTTTCATAATTCTTTTATTTTTTCAAATTAAATCATATTAAATTACAAATAAATCTTATACTTTGGATATATTTTGACAAATATATAAATTTAAACCGATTTTCCTCCTAAGCACCTTTGTTATTGTCCAATTTGCTGATTTTTATCCTAGTCTCATCTCGAACATTATTGACCAACTTTCTTTTCACAATTTATACCAATCCATCAAATAAATAAAGGGACTTATTCTGATATTAAATATGGATGGAATTCGTTTGTTATAAACATTATAACCCAAATCCTTATTGTTTTCCACTGCTTCTTCCTCATGCCACTTCTAGGACATTTTATTCCTCCAATACATCATCATACAAAACTTGCAAAACAAGTACCACTGATTCATAGCTTATGGTTTTGATTGTTGGGGTATTAGCGAAATCAACATATAATGAGTAATTACGCAGTGGATTTCACAAGCATATAAACAACAATTTAACTAAATGAACACCAATATTTATAGTGGTCCACCCCAAATTTGGATATGTCCACTCAAGTACTCTAAAGTGATTACTTTTTTATTGTTAACAAATAAGAAGAGAATTGAGAATACAAAGTATTTCACTCAGAAAACTATGTTTTTGTAATGCTCACTTTCTATCCACTAATCATATTCCTTCAAAGAATAAAACTCTCCTTAAGAATTTTCTCATACTCAATCCTCCCTGCATCTCTACACTTATGGTTAGAATAGATGATTTGTGTTTTTTGGATGGTTTTGGAATGAAGAATGGGTAGGTATTTATAGGTGAAGATTAGAAAACAACACAAAATTAATTACCACATTGCTTACATAATCAAATCCATCGATTTGACTAACACAAAATATGTGTTAATTATTTGTCAAAAGTTGCGTACTTGAATTCAAAGAAACGTGTCTTGATTTTTCTAACAATTTTCCCCCTCAAGCTCATTGTGTGAATGTGATCAAATCTACAACTGCAATTCCATTTTGGTAATATATTGGTCATCATATCATATCATTTTTTATCTGTGTCGATCTTCTCAAGATGGATTGCACTCATAGTATCACATAACAACTTGTATTGATCCTGCACAAAGGTAATGAACTCTGCTTCTATTTTTGACAATGTCACACATTTTTACCGTGACACATCTCCCTCTGCAAAGGTAATCATGTAACCTGATGTTGATTCCCATGAGTCAACATCTCCAGCCATGTCCACATCCGTGTAACTTGTAAGTTCAAGTTTGGATCCTTCATATTGCAATTCCAAATTGGACGTGTTCGTAGATGTCTAAATATCCACCAAACTGCGGTCCAATCATCATTTCCAGGGTTTCGAAAGGTACTCACTATACCTTCAGAGTGAGGTAAATCTAGCATTTTACATATCATGGAATACATCAGACTTCCAACTGCTGAAGCATATGGAACACTTCCCATCTCTTCTTACTCAACCTCCGTAGAATGACTCTGTTGTCAGTTCAGCTTGAAGTGGTTGGCAAGAAGACATCCAACCGTTTTTGTCCGGTCCATGTTGAACATCTGAAGTACCTTCCCAATATAGTTCTTCTACGACAACCAGATCTTCTTGGCATACCTGTCTCGATTGATTTCCATACCAAGAATTTTATTCTGTGGCCCCAAGTCTTTCATCTATAAAGACCTGCTTAGACGCTCGTTTAGGCCTTTGATTTCAGAAGCATCTTTGCCAACAAGCAGTATATCATTTACATATAGCAGAAGCACCATTATCATGAGCAGCTTTCCTGACAAACACGCAATTATCTACAATAGTTTTCATGAATCTCTATTGTGTTAGATTCAAACTTCTCATACCACTATCTCATTGTTGTTTGAGACCATATAAACCTTGCTTTAGTCCCCACATGACGTCCTATTTCCCCTTCTCCACGAAAAAAAGCTCTGATTGCTCCAAGTAAATATTCTCTTCCAAATCTCATGAAAGGATAGATGTTGACATCCATTTGTTCCACCACCAGATTGAGCTCTGCTGCTAATCCCATCACAATCTGGATAGATGTCATCTTCACCATAGGTGAGAAAATCTTGTCAAAGTCGGCCACTATTTCTAAATGAAACCTTTGATGGCGATCTTAGCTTTGAATCGTGTTGGACTACAGTGTTCCTCGTGCTTCAACCGAAATTCTTCAAAGCTCAGCAACTTCACCAGCTCATCATGAACAAACTTTATCTTACCCCGCATAGCTTTCATTTACTTTGTTTTCACACGCAATAGCTTCCTTGAAGCTTTCTGGTTCTCTCCTTTAGTTAGCAGAACAAGGAGAATACTTGATAAAGTGTCGCACTACTCTTTAAGATCAAGTGGTAATGCTATCGCTAGAACCCTTTGTTGGTGGTTGGTCGTGAACACGGCATATGCATTATCAATAGGGTCATCATCAGGTGGAACCTCCACCTGGTCATTATGCACTTTTTCTCACTGTTGTAGGCTAGACATTGATGCCACAACTATGTCGAGTCCTTTTCTTCTGCTGTGTAATTCACGCTCTCAGAAGATTTTTCTTGTACCACGTACAGCTTTGACATCTTTAATCATTTTGCCACAACAAGTGACCCTTTGAGAATTTTGCATACTCCTTTCTGGAAAGTGATGCCGAAACCTTCATCATCTAGTCTTTCAACTGAAATTAGTCTCAAGCGCATGTCTGGTATGCCTGACGTCTTCAAGAGCAGTGAAAAACTCTCCACGATAGTCAAGCTCACATCTCACTCTCCGATAATCTTGGATAGTCCTTCATTATACATCCTAACTACCACAAAGTCACAGTGTGTATAGGATATAAAGTCTTCCATGCAAGATGTGACGTGGACTATTGCTCCACTGTCAATCACCCAGCTGGTTCATTGAGTCGCCAAATTTACGAACTCTTGCTCTTACTCATGAACGACGTTGAACTCATCAATGACGTTTGTTTGCTGATCACTAGGTTCATACTTGCCTTTGCCTTTCAGCTCTCGGCAATATTTATTTGTATGCCCTTTTTGCCACATTGATGACACTTTACATTGGCATATCACCCCGATGATTTGACTCTCCTTGGTTTCTGATATGTGCTTTCGTTGTTCTTGCTTCTCATTTTGACTCGGTAGCCAAGACATCTGACTGTGATGTAGAAGCACCAGAGGTCTCCTCATTTCTTCATTCAACCCGCTCTTAATGAAGCCAACACCAACGACTCTTCATGGGGCTGTGTTTGTGAGTGATATCTTCAGAGTCTCTCAAGGCTCTTGTAATGAAGCTAGCACAATCAGGGCAATCACCCCATCATCAAGCTTTATGTCCATACTTGATAACTGTTGCACGACTCCTTGAATCTCGTTCAACTGACCTGCTACAGGAGTTCCTTCTTTGTACCAAACCTGAACTAGCTTACTCAGGTAGAAGAGTTTGTTGTTGCCATTTTTGGAGGCATATAGTGTCTCCAATTTCATCCAAAGTGTACGAGCATGATCCTCGTTAGATATGTGATTATACACGTTGTCATCGAATTGTCGAATGTACCCACAGACCTGCTCGTGCTCAAAGATCTATTCGACATCTGATTTTTCTTCTGGTTTTGTCTCGTCGAACACCGGTTGGTGCATCTTGGTGACAAACATGAGATCTTTCATATTGATTTTCCAAAGATGATAATTAGAACCATTAAGGCTAATCATCTTGCTTGTACGTACCTCCATCTTTTGTGACTAACATCCGTCGACTTTCAAAATCGTGAGGGTTCAAGTCCCTCTATCCCCCAAAAAAAGCCTATATTGATGAACGAATTAATCATTAAAGTCTGAACACAAAAGAAATTACTTCCCTAATACTGTCTATAAAGCTGATACGAAGTTAAGACTAAGCTGCAACCACCTAGCATACAAGGACTTCCTGTAATATTTGAGAATTTGGCACTGATACTAGTTGTTGTGATATCAGAGTCAACATATAAGTGAGGTAATTACGCAGCGGATTTCACAAGAACATAATCAACAATTTAACAAGATGAACACCAATATTTATAGTGGTTCACCTCAAATTGGGCTATGTCAACTCAAGAACCCTCAAGGAGATATCTTCTTTATTTATGACAAAGAAGACAAGAGAATTGATAATACAAAGTATTTCACTCTACGATAACACTTGGGATTCCACTCCGCGCGGTGGACACCGTTGAAAATCTACTCGTATTGATGCTAACACCTTCGTAAAACACGGTATACACTGCACGATCTGCACTTCGGTCTTATACTAGCGAAGGGTAAACGTGAATTCTAACAGAATTCTAGAATACATACCTGGAGCAATATTTGACTAATTTCTTCACCATCGCCAGCCTACGTTCAAACGATTAGATATGGGAAAGTAATATGTGGACAAAATTTGTGTTAGAAGGTAAGAATAAATGGGCAAGAGAGTAATTTTGTTTCTTTTAGCAAGATCATTGTACGCTATCACACAGGGATGTCTCTTCCAAATTAAACAAAACTTTACCACGGGCCCGATGTTTCAACTTGGGTTGCAAAAAAAAAAACCGAACAAAGGATGAATGAGTATTATATAACTATCCTGCTCTTGTCACCTGTATCAAGCACTGACGTACAAGTATTATTCATATTTTTTTTGGGAAAATTGCAAGGAAGTGCTCTTTTTGGAAACTTAAATCATTTAAGTCTTTGGAAAAAAACTTTAGTGCAAGAAAATCCAAGTTTGATAAACCTTTTATTCAAATATGTACAATTTTCAAATTTTCAAATCAATTGGGTGCTTGATTTTGACTCTTTTACCCCTCAATGGTTTGGTAAGATTGCATTCTATTCCCTAGACTTTTGTTTAGTTTACAAATAAGTTCCTATATAATATTTAATTATCTTCTTTATCCTTATAATTATAAAAAAAGTGGCATTTAATGTCTTCTCTTTACAATTCCCCGTTTTTTGCGATCATTGGCACAAAATGATATCAGAGCCTATGATTATTCTGTAAATACTATAATAATATCTTGAATTTTAATTTGTAACCTATACGGAGGAGACGATTCAAGATAATATGGACTCAAACGAATGCGAAGTGTCATTCTTACAGGTGGTACTTCCAGAAATTGGAAGCACTTAATCAGAAGCATATGGTAGAAGCTCAACGCTTCAACCATAAGTGGAAACAATTACGAGGAACGTGTTTATGCACACCAGGCATATATCAATACAAGAAATTGGAAAGGATGGCTAAGAGACTTCATCAAGTGAACCTCAAACTACAGTTCCAGTTAGCCGAACTTCAGGAAGACGATCATCCTGAACACGAGGACGTCTTTCCAGTCCCCAATGATCCAACAGGGTCCGGACCAGATGATTAGGATGGGAGAACCAATCTTTCGAGAAATCGAGCCAGATTCTTCTAAGATATCCCAAGATCTTAGAGATTCAGAAGACAGTGCAGCGTTATGACTACTTTCAATACCATGTCCCTGCACAGATCCATCAGATTCAAAACCAAATGGAGATTATGATTAAACATCAGGAGGAGATTCTTTAAAACCTTCGAGATGTTCAATCCCGTGTTAAGGAGTTGGAGTCAAGACCAAGTCCGACAGGAAGAAGAAACGTAGGATAGCTACCACCATCCTACGGAACAGAATCCCTTTTAAACCAAAAAGGGAAAGTAGAGGAGGTCTGAAAACCTTTGATGGAGACTGAAAAAAATGATTGTCGTCCTACGAGGAGAGCCCATACTTCCCACCAGGTGATGGAAAGAATCTGTGACGGCCCGCCCAGACGGGTCGCCCGCCGTGTTCAATTGCTTGAACACAAGGCTTCACTCGAATCGAAATCTTGTTATCACCTTGAACTTTTGTTTAGCGGAAACGTTTTAATTCTTATCGGATGTTGACTTAATAACTTATTACCCGTGACTTTTATCTTAGAAAAATTTGGGCAGAGTCTCCTCTTAAAAATTGTGCCCTGTGATCTACCAGATCACTACAACCACAACAACAAAATCATAAAAACAAAAACTAAACCAAAATAAACTTCAAATATCAAAATCCAACTAAAACATAAGTAAATGTTTCATATCCTCAAAATAAAACTTAAACATGCCAACATACTCAAAACTTCATAATAAATCTAAATATCCTCCGCATCGTCTAAGTCTTCAACTCCATCTGTAATATGTCACATTACAGGTAAAGGTAAGTTGCAGCATTTTATAGTAAGCATAATAAACATTTGATAAAAATATTAAAACATCATTTTTCATAATGTGACGAAAAATAATATACTTTCATATCCAAAATAACTTTCACACATATATGGTTTAATCCGAGCAGTCAACGGAACTAAATTTCACAAAACGGAATCATAACGGAAATAACTGCACAGATAACCAACGAAACGTAACGGAAACGAATAACAATATCATATAATGTCTTAACATTATAGAATTAATCATTAAACATAGTAGTAACCATTAACAATAGCCATGCTGTAATGAAACAAATGCATACTCAAATACGGATGTGACACAATGATATCATTCCAGACTATACCCGCTGGAAGGGTATCGACAGATATTATACCCCCTCTGTCTTCGGGCAAAACGAAATGTGTTTCTTTATTCTCGTCGCCAACGAGCCGAAAGTATGCGCGTTTTTATCCTCGTCGCAATGCGAGCCACAACGAAACGAAAATATCCACAATTCACAAACCTCAAATCGTATTTACCGAATCAAGACAAACATGGCCTTTAAAAATAGTTTTTCACACACAATAAAATGTTATTTCAAAATTACATTTTTCAACAAAATACATTTCTTATCAAAATCATATTTCAAAATAATCTTTCATGCTTACTATTCAAAACATTTCAAAATAAACAACAAAATATACTCAAAATAATTTGAATAAAATTGCAACTTCCTTTACGTACCTGAAAGCTTTCTATCAACGTTCAAGCTACAAACCTTCCCAAAATCTCCAAGATATCAAGGATTTCCTAATATCCATTTCAACATTATTAAAATCATATTCATTTAACTTGTTCTAGCACAACCTATCAAAATCCTAACTCTTATATTATTCAACACCATTTCGAATTAACATCCAAAACTTCAGAATCTGTTTCGAAATTCCTTAAAATCCATCATACAAATTTTCGAACCAAACACCATCCCAATTCTTCAAAATTCAGTCTCATATTCAAACTAAATTTCCAGAAATTATTTTTTGAAACTAATTCCAGAAATTCTTCGAACCAATTCTTAAAAATTTGTTCTTGACAAATTAAACCCCTAAAACTTCAATTTATATCCAACTAACCTAAACATAACAATTAAAAAAATCGAAACAGTACTAAAAATCAAAAACAGAAAGATTTCGAAAATTAAAATAAAAATCGAATTGCATACCAATTGATGTCCAAATCCGAATTCCTCTCAGTTGTTTGCTACTACTCGAATTTGGAAGTGATTTCCGAAGCTAAAAATCGAAACCCACGAAATCTGTAATTTTTTTTTTTTTTGAGTTGGAAAAATAAATCATACGGAAATGGTTGGGTTGGTCTGACCTTATACAAGCCAGAGCAGATGAAGGGGTGAAAGGCGTCGGCATTTGGGAGAGGAAAAGGCGAGGGAGACGAACGAAGGTAACGGACGATTTGAAGGAGACGAAGCGAAGCTACTGGACGAACGAAATGAAGGTGAAGAAAGCGCAGAGATGAAGAGAGCAGACGAACAAAGGTGAAAAAATTTTAAGAAATCGTGTTCAGCTTTTCTTTTCTTTTTGTACGATTTCTCTTTTTATTTTATTTTTATTTTTTTATAATATTATTAATATTACTATTATTATTATTATTATTTAAATTAAAATTTTGGACGAATAATTTTTATAAAAATTAGGCTATTACAATCTCCATACATTCTAAAAAGTTTCGTCCTCGAAACTTGTATCACGTTTTATATCTGGATACTTAGCATACAGTTCTTCTTCTTTTTCCTATGTCGCTTCATCAGGCGAGTGATTGCTCCATTGAACTTTTACAAAGGGAATTGTCTTAGTTCGTAGGATTCTCTCTTGACGGTCGAGTATCTTGATAGGATATTCGGAATATGTACACTCCTTGGATATCTCAATCTCTGTTGCTTTAAGTACATGACTTTCATCTGGAACATACTTCCTGAGCATCGAGACGTGAAATACATTATGTACTCGATCTAGTTCCGGAGGTAGAGCAAGTCGATAAGCCAAAGTTCCTATTCTTTCCAGAATTTCATATGGTCCAATGAATCTCGGACTTAACTTCCCATGCTTGCCAAACCTCATTACTCCTCTGAATGGTGATACTTTCAAGTATACCTTATCCCCTTGCTGGAACTCTAAATCTCGTCTGCGAACATCAGCCCAACTTTTCTGTCGACTCTGAGCTGTAAGTAATCTCTGTTTGATGATGGAAACATTTTCATTCGTGAGTTTGATCAACTCTGGTCCTTCCATTACTTTCTCTCCAACATCAAACCAACATTGTGGTGTTCGACATTTCTTTCCATACAAAGCTTTGAATGGTGCCATTTGAATACTGGATTGATAACTGTTATTGTACACAAACTCGGCCAGTTTCAGATGACGATCCCACTGTCCTTGAAAATCCAAAATACATGTTCTAAGTAAATCCTCGAGAATCTGAATCGTTCTCTCAGACTGTCCGTCCGTCTGTGGATGGAAAGCTGTACTGTATTTCAAATTCGTTCCCAACAGATTGTAAACTCTTCCAGAATTGTGATGTGAATCGAGCATCTCGATCTGATATGATACTGACTGGTATCCCGTGCAAACACACCACTTGATCAATGTAAAGTCGTGCTAAATCATTCATTGATGTGGTCTTCTTCATCGGTATAAAGTGAGCACACTTAGTAAGTCGATCAACAATAACCCAAACTGAATCTTTTTGTGTCGTAGTTTTGGGTAATCCGGTCACAAAGTCCATAGTAATATGCTCCCATTTCCAGTTTGGTATATCCAAGTTTCTCAGTGTTCCTGCTGGCTTTTGTCTTCCAACTTTCACTTGTTGACATACTAAACACTTGGACACAAACTTTACGACATCTTGTTTCATTCCTGGCCACCAAAACAATTGCTTCATATCTTGATACATTTTATTCTGTCCTGGATGCATGGCCAATATTGTCTGATGTGAATCTTGTAAAACTTCGCCCCTGAGTGTTGATACAGCTGGAACAAATAGTCTATCATTGAATCTCAAAGTCCCATCTTCATGCATTCTAAAACTTTATTGGTTTGATTGAGCTCTTTGTAAGAAAGTCTGCCACATAGGATCCTTTGATTGTGCTTCCTTAATCCTGAGAATAAGATCAGGTTGCACCATGAGATTACACAACATCGTCATCCCATTTTGGTCGTCTCTTGATTCGACATTCAGATTTAACTTTGACATTTCATCAATGAGTTTCTGTTGCGTAGTCAATAGCATTGATCCATAACTCTTCCTGCTTAATGCATCTGCTACCGCATTACTCTTTCCAGGATGATAGTGCAATTTCACATCATAGTCCTTGATCAGCTCTAACCATCTTCTCTGTCTCATATTCAACTCCTTTTGAGTAAAAATATACTTTAAGCTCTTGTGATCAGTGTAGATATCACATGTGGTTCCGTACAAGTAATGTCGCCATAACTTCAGCGCAAAAACCACTGCTGCCAGTTCCAGATCATGAGTGGGGTACCTTATCTCGTGTTCTTTCAACTGTCGTGAAGCATATGCAATCACCTTTCCATTTTGCATAATTACACAACCTAACCCCTCCTTTGATGCATCACTGTAGATACAAAATCCTTCATGTCCATCCGGCAATGTAAGAATAAGTGCCGTCACAAGTAGATCTTTCAACTTCTCAAAACTTGCCTGACACTTAGAATCCCATTCAAACTTTACTCCCTTTCTAGTTAACTTTGTAAGGGGTAATGCAACTCGAGAAAATCCTTCCACAAATTTTCGGTAATATCCAGCCAAACCCAGAAAACTTCGAATTTCTGTTACTGATGTCGGAACTTTCCAATTGGTAATGGCTTGAATCTTTGCTGAGTCTACTCGGATTCCTTGAGTATCAATGATGTGTCCAAGAAATGATACAGAATCCAACCAGAAGTCACATTTCTCGAACTTTGCAAATAATTGATGTTGTCGTAGTCTCTCCAATGTCATCTTTAAATGTTCTTCATGTTCTTCCTTTGATTTGGAATAAATCAATATGTCATCAATGAATACTATGATGAATTTGTCGAGCCATTCTCGGAACACATGATTCATTAATGCCATAAATGCTGCAGGTGCATTCGTAAGTCCGAAAGGCATCACCAGAAATTCATAATGTCCATATCTGGTTCGAAATGCAGTTTTGTGAATATCCTGCTCTTTGATTCTGAGTTGATGATACCCAGATCTCAAATCAATCTTCGAGAATATTTGTGCACCTTGTAATTGATCGAACAAATCGTCAATCCTTGGTAGCGGATATTTATTCTTCACAGTGATTCGATTCAATTCTCTGTAGTCAATGCACATTCTCATGCTGCCGTCCTTTTTCTTTACAAACAGTACCGGTGCTCCCCAAGGTGACACACTAGGCCTTATGAAACCTTTATCTTGTAGTTCCTTCAATTGACCTTTCAATTCTTTTAGCTCTGCTGGTGCCATCCTGTAAGGTGCTTTGGATATCGGTTCTGATCCCGGAATAATATCAATAGAAAATTCCGTGCTTCGAATTGGTGGCAGTCCTGGCAAATCCTCTGGGAAAACATCTGAGAATTCTTTCACCGTGCAAATCTTATTTATTTTTGCTTCCACTTCAGAGACATTGCCACAAAATCGCTCATGCAAGCTCACGCCTTCATAACAAATCTCTTTACCCGAATTCGCTTGTAGGGTTATGATCTTTCGGTAACAGTCAATACGAGCCTTTGCACTACTCAACCAATCCATTCCAAGAATTATGTCAAATTCTTTCATGTTGATGATGAACAGGTTGGCTTTGAATTCTTCGCTTTCCACGATCAGTGTTACATCATTGCATACATATTTAATTGTGACTGTCTTTCCTAATGGACTCAATACTTGCATTAAATGTAACAGTGGACTGAAGTGCAAATCAAGTTTCTCCACACAAGATTCAGAGATAAAAGAATTTGAAGCGCCAGAATCAAATAACACATAAACATCTTGATTCAGGAATTTAAATTTACCTCCGATCAACTCATGATCCTCTTCAGCATGGACAACATACAATCTAGTTGGATTGCGCTGTTGTTGTCCACGTGGTTGATTTGTCCCTGAGGTTTGCTTCAAACTGGGACAATCTCTAATCCGATGTTCTTTAGATCCACATTTAAAGCAACCTCCAAAGTTCCAATAACATTCCCCAGTATGACTCCGATTACACTTTGGACAGACTTCATTCTTCTTAGTTTCAACGATCATCTGTCTACGAGCTGGCGGTCTCTGATCTCTGTTTCTGAATTCAGGCTTTCTCTTTCGATTTTGAGGAGTCTCAAGATTCCTCAGTTCAGATTCCACGAACAATGCCCTCTCCATGAGTATATCAAATTTGGTATCCATGAGAGGTGCTACTTTGAGCCTGATGCCAGTGCGAAGACCTTGTCTGAACCTTGTAATCTTGCTGTTCTCAGACTGCAAATACAAAGGATAGAATCTGCCCAGCTCTTGGAACTTCCTCAGATATTCCAGCACAGTCATATTCTCGGTTTGTCTCAGCCTCAAAAAT
Source organism: Haberlea rhodopensis (assembly GCA_907163345.1). Classification (NCBI taxonomy): domain Eukaryota; kingdom Viridiplantae; phylum Streptophyta; class Magnoliopsida; order Lamiales; family Gesneriaceae; genus Haberlea; species Haberlea rhodopensis. The sequence goes on along the minus strand of CAJQUN010000004.1, from coordinate 24,295,134 downwards.
TCATCTTCTTTAGCCATTCGGACAGCGTCAGGAAAATATTGTTGCAGAAATTTCTCTCTAAAAATCGTCCAGGTAATGGAGTTTCGTTCCATACTTACTTCCACTGAGGTCCACCAATGCTTTGCATTTCCTTCCAGAAATGGAGTTACCACTGTAACTTTTTCTCCATCGGCAATGTTTATGGCCTTCAGTAGTTCTTCAATCTTAGTCAGCCATTCCTCAGCTTTCATTGGATCAGTCTCGTTTCCGAAGTACGGTGGTCGGAGTGTCCGGAATCTCTCAAATTCAGTCCTTCTCGGTGGTTCCGGCTGTAGTGGTGCCGAAACAACATTTTGTTGCAACACTCCAGCTATGATGCGACATATGTTCGTGATGTCCACCTCATTCATTGATCCCACGTTTATATTTGGGACTCCATCTTGACCTTGATTCACATTCCTATCTTGACCATCTCCTGAGTTGCGATTCGAGTCCTGCTCTTGGCTACCACTCTGATTGCTACTGGTTCTTCCTCTAGCCATTTGGAATCTTAAAAATAGAGTTTTATCGGAATAAATGATACTAATTTAAACAAAACAAATTAAATGTTTAAAGCAAGTAAAAGCAAGTAAACACATAAGTTCAAACACACACACATATAAAATCTTAGGTGCTGATTCAAGCTTAACTCCATTACTCTAAATCCAAAACTTTTCCCAACAAGTCAAACTTAAATAAGCTTAGTCTTAAAGCAAATGTCTAATCCCAAACATATAAACTAAGGCTCTGATACCAACTGTGACGGCCCGCCCAGACGGGTCGCCCGCCGTGTTCAATTGCTTGAACACAAGGCTTCACTCGAATCGAAATCTTGTTATCACCTTGAACTTTTGTTTAGCGGAAACGTTTTAATTCTTATCGGATGTTGACTTAATAACTTATTACCCGTGACTTTTATCTTAGAAAAATTTGGGCAGAGTCTCCTCTTAAAAATTGTGCCCTGTGATCTACCAGATCACTACAACCACAACAACAAAATCATAAAAACAAAAACTAAACCAAAATAAACTTCAAATATCAAAATCCAACTAAAACATAAGTAAATGTTTCATATCCTCAAAATAAAACTTAAACATGCCAACATACTCAAAACTTCATAATAAATCTAAATATCCTCCGCATCGTCTAAGTCTTCAACTCCATCTGTAATATGTCACATTACAGGTAAAGGTAAGTTGCAGCATTTTATAGTAAGCATAATAAACATTTGATAAAAATATTAAAACATCATTTTTCATAATGTGACGAAAAATAATATACTTTCATATCCAAAATAACTTTCACACAGATATGGTTTAATCCGAGCAGTCAACGGAACTAAATTTCACAAAACGGAATCATAACGGAAATAACTGCACAGATAACCAACGAAACGTAACGGAAACGAATAACAATATCATATAATGTCTTAACATTATAGAATTAATCATTAAACATAGTAGTAACCATTAACAATAGCCATGCTGTAATGAAACAAATGCATACTCAAATACGGATGTGACACAATGATATCATTCCAGACTATACCCGCTGGAAGGGTATCGACAGATATTATACCCCCTCTGTCTTCGGGCAAAACGAAATGCGTTTCTTTATTCTCGTCGCCAACGAGCCGAAAGTATGCGCGTTTTATCCTCGTCGCAATGCGAGCCACAACGAAACGAAAATATCCACAATTCACAAACCTCAAATCGTATTCACCGAATCAAGACAAACATGGCCTTTAAAAATAGTTTTTCACACACAATAAAATGTTATTTCAAAATTACATTTTTCAACAAAATACATTTCTTATCAAAATCATATTTCAAAATAATCTTTCATGCTTACTATTCAAAACATTTCAAAATAAACAACAAAATATACTCAAAATAATTTGAATAAAATTGCAACTTCATTTACGTACCTGAAAGCTTTCTATCAACGTTCAAGCTACAAACCTTCCCAAAATCTCCAAGATATCAAGGATTTCCTAATATCCATTTCAACATTATTAAAATCATATTCATTTAACTTGTTCTAGCACAACCTATCAAAATCCTAACTCTTATTTTATTCAACACCATTTCGAATTAACATCCAAAACTTCAGAATCTGTTTCGAAATTCCTTAAAATCCATCATACAAATTTTCGAACCAAACACCATCCCAATTCTTCAAAATTCAGTCTCATATTCAAACTAAATTTCCAGAAATTATTTTTTGAAACTAATTCCAGAAATTCTTCGAACCAATTCTTAAAAATTTGTTCTTGACAAATTAAACCCCTAAAACTTCAATTTATATCCAACTAACCTAAACATAACAATTAAAAAAATCGAAACAGTACTAAAAATCAAAAACAGAAAGATTTCGAAAATTAAAATAAAAATCGAATTTCATACCAATTGATGTCCAAATCCGAATTCCTCTCAGTTGTTTGCTACTACTCGAATTTGGAAGTGATTTCCGAAGCTAAAAATCGAAACCCACGAAATCTGTAATTTTTTTTTTTTTGAGTTGGAAAAATAAATCATACGGAAATGGTTGGGTTGGTCTGACCTTATACAAGCCAGAGCAGATGAAGGGGTGAAAGGCGTCGGCATTTGGGAGAGGAAAAGGCGAGGGAGACGAACGAAGGTAACGGACGATTTGAAGGAGACGAAGCGAAGCTACTGGACGAACGAAATGAAGGTGAAGAAAGCGCAGAGATGAAGAGAGCAGACGAAGAAAGGTGAAAAAATTTTAAGAAATCGTGTTCAGCTTTTCTTTTTTTTTGTACGATTTCTCTTTTTATTTTATTTTTTATTTTTTTATAATATTATTAATATTACTATTATTATTATTATTATTTAAATTAAAATTTTGGACGAATAATTTTTATAAAAATTAGGCTATTACAGAATCAACCTGGAAGATCTACGTGATCTTGCTGATTCTTTTGCGGGATTAAATCTCGTAGAATTCAAGACAGGAGAGCTTGTACAAAGACCTCCACCACAAGAGAGTTTCGAGTCACACAACCCACCAGAAGGTGACAAAGTATGCCGCATAGAGAAGATTTCTCTTCATCAACTTTGGATCCCCCAGTTGGAACAAGGAACCGTTCCCGAAGGCCAGATGCACATCAGACGCCCTATGGGAAGTCTTAGTTAGATCCAATCCATCCATATGGACTTATCTTGGATTTCAAAAAACAGAGAAGTTCTTATTGATGAATGGGCATCAGCAATGAGAATAGCAGTATGAACCCTTGACTTAAGCAAATAATGATTCATTTTACTTCTTAAAATGAGTCTGGAAGGATCAGTCAAGATTGCCTGGGATATGGGAGACCCAGGTACCAAGGAAGAAGTTTTAGCCGGAGTGTCCCTGAAAGAAATTGTGGATAAGATGACAAAATTCTTTAAAATCTATTTTGTTGGAGTAAGTTACTTCGAATGAATGGAGGAAGAGAATGCTAAAAAATACAGACAAGCCTGGAACTACATGATATCTGCTATGTAGACGACTACACCAAACTCTTTACAGAGTATCGATGGAAGGCGAAGATAGCGGAAAAAGATGCAGCAGAGCTGTTCTTTGCCAAAATTCCGAGCCCGTGGAGAGAAATGCTTATCCAGGAGTATACACATCATACAATCGAGACGGTGTCAAGGAGAATGTCATTTCTTAAAATAAAACTTACGGAGTGGTGCTACCAAGCAAAGCCAAAAGAATTTCAAGAAGCTCAGATGAATCAACAAAATAGCTCCTCTTTGTTGTACGGAAAATGATATCCCTACAATCATTGGAAACTACCTACAAAGGCGAAAGATGAAAAAGCACAAAATTCATCCATATGCCCGAGGAAGTAGTTCAAGAAAAAGTAGGTCTTCATGGAGACCTAGAAAGTTCTGGTCTAAACAGAAAGCCCGAAGTTACAGACCGGGGCAAAGATCAGGACCAACAAGGAGTAGAATCTCGTCGACAGGTTCTAATCAAGCTAATTCTAGCAGAACACCAATAAAGATAACTTTCAGACGCACACATATCGCACACATAAGGGCACTCATTCAGGAAGCTAAGGACATCGAAAATTCTCCATAGTTTTCTGAAAATAAATATTAGAGTCTCCAAGCTTTGTAATAGTTCAACTTTCGTAGCTTGATAATAATTATTTTCTTTTATTTTCTTTTCGTAAACATCTGTAATATTGTTTTGTTTTAGTTTATGTGTTCTTGAGTCAAGCCTCATCTATGTGAGAGGCTAAACAAGTCTGTATCCTCCCAAAGGGAGACGTTTTAATGTATTAGATATTATAAGTATTCCAGAATAAAAATAAAGCTTTTGCCCATCTATCTCCCAGATTTCTTTAAATCTTGATTATACCTTATGCCCTAAGGTAGGGAACGAATTAGGGTTGTGCTGTAGGATTTCTGAAGGAGTCGGATAACTGGTAGACTAACCTTGCATATGAGTTGATGTTGGATGGTGAGGAGCCATTCGTAAACAGTCTGGAGGCAGTAAGTTTTCGACTTGTGGCGTTGCGACCCACCTCACCCGGTGCCGTTATGGTCAAAATGGTAATTTCAGTTTGTTAAAATTTTATTTTAATACGGAAGCATAATGGGTTATTTATTTTTTAAAATGATTTTCAAATTGGGTTTTGAATTATAATTAGAAGGACGTTATATGACTTGTGAGTCCTTTGCAAAAGTATGCTTTTGGGTTCATCCTAGATGACAGAAATTGAAGGATCTCATATTTATAAATGCTATTGTTTGATGATATTAGGATAAATAAGATGATAAATAGTATATAGATGATGCATATTTTTTCTTTAAATATTTTCTTAGGGTTAAGAATGCAATTTTATTAAGTGTTGGTTGGACCGCGTGGACCACATAGACCACATGGGGTTATTATAGTCATTTCAACCAAGAATGGACCTAGATGAACTAATGTTTTTTAACTAGACTGTGATGAATTAAGTTTCAAAAATTTTCCCTATTTTTTTTTTGGGAAAAAATCAAGCCGGTACAAAGTGGTGAAAAATTGTTGATCCTAGTCAGCGAAAAAAACATTAAATCACTTAAGTCCACTTCAGACCAAAAAGACAAATGTACCCTTTCTTTTTACATTCTCTCTCTCCCTTTTTAATTTCTCTCTCATACTTTTGTCATTTTCTCTCATCTTTTTCGCTTTCTCTCTCTTCCCTTTTAGATTTTCTCTCTTATTTTTTGCATTCTCTCTCCTTTTTGCATTATCTCTCTTCATTTACACCAGTTATAATTAACATACACCAGTTATAATTACATGCACCAGTTTTAATTTACATGCACCAGTTATACTTACATGCACCAGTTATAATTACATGCACGAGTTATAATTTAATGCACCAGTTATAATTTACATGCACCAGTTATAATTACATGCACCAGTTATAATTTATATGCACCAGTTATAATAACATGCACCAGTTATAATTTATGTGCACCAGTTATAATTCGCATGCACCAGTTACAATTTGCAAATTTACATGCACCAGTTATAAATACATGCACCAGTTATAATTTACATGCACCAGTTATAATTTACATACATCAGTTATAATTTGCATGCACCAGTTATAATTTACATGCACCAAATATAATTACATGCACCAGGTATAATTTACATGCACCGGTTATAATTACATGCACCAGTTATAATTATATGCAGCAGTTATAATTTACATGCACCAGTTATAATTACATACACCAGTTATAATTTGCATGCACTAATTATAATTACATGCACCAGTTATAATTTACATGCACCGATTATAATTACATGCACCAGTTATAATTTACATGCACCAGTATAATTACATGCACCAGTTATAATTTACATGCACCAATTATAATTGCATGCACCAGTTATAATTTGCATGCACCAGTTATAATTGCATGCATCAGTTATAATTTGCGTGCACCAGTTATAATTTGCATGCACCAGTTATAATTGCATGCACTAGTTATAATTTACATGCACCAGTTATAATTTCATACACTAGTTATAATTTGCATGCACCAGTTATAATTTACATGCACCAATTATAATTACATGCACCAGTTATAATTTACATGCACCAGTTATAATTTACATGCACCAGTTATATTTACATGCAGCAGTTATAATTTACATGCACCAGTTATAATTACATGTAGAACTGTCAAAATGGGCCTGGCCCGCGGGCCTGGCCCGCGGGCCTGGCCCAACCCAACCCGCCAAATAGGCGGGTTGGGCCAGCATTTTTAAGGCCCGCCAGCAGGCGGGCCTATATGGGCTGGCCCAAACGGGCCGCGGGTTTTGGCGGGCCAACCCGCGGGTTGGCGGGCTGGCCCGCGGGTTGGCCCTATTTTTTTTTTTTAAAAAAAAAAAATTATTTCTTTTTTTATGCTCAATTCATAGATAAATACTCAATATCACATTGAAGAATTCGATCTACTTTATATTTTTCACTTGGTCTTGTTTTAAAGTTGCAACAAGTATTTCAAAATTGAGTAAAATATTAATTCACTAATCAAGTTCTTTTAGTAGCAGTGTTAATATCTAGATAAAACATAAAACAAGTTTCAGTATTCTTCTAGCATCATTTTCTGGTTCGGCAAGTTTAGTTGGAAATATTTTTTTTAACTTTCTTTTAAAAAAAAAAATTTTTAAAAAATTCAATTTAAAAAAAAAAATTAAAAATTAAAAAAAAATATTTCGGCGGGCCAGCCCGCCCCAACCCGCGGCCCGCTTCGGGTCGGGTTGGGTTGGGGTTTTCCCAACCCGCCTGGAGGCGGGCCCAAACGGGTTGGGCCCGTTTGGGCTGCGGGTTGGGCGGGCCAACCCGTTTGGGTCGGGCTGGCCCGTTTTGACAGCACTAATTACATGCACCAGTTATAATTTACATGCACCAGTATAATTACATGCACCTGCTATAATTTACATGCACCAGTTATAATTACATGCACCAGTTATAATTTACATCCACCAGTTATAATTACATGCACCAGTTATAATTTACATGCACCAGTTATAATCTACATACACCAGTTATAATTACATGCACCAGTTATAATTTACATGCTCCAGTTATAATTACATGCACCAGTTATAATTACATACACCAGTTATAATTACATGCACCCGTTATAATTTCATGCACCAGTTATAATTTACATGCACCAGTTATAATTTACATGCACCAGTTATAATTACATGCATCAGTTATATATTACATGCACCAGTTATAATTGCATTCACCAGTTATAATTTGCATGCACCAGTTATAATTTGCATGCAACAGTTATAATTTACATGCACCAGTTATAATTGCGTGCACCAGTTATAATTTGCATGCACCAGTTTTAATTTGCATGCACCAGTTATAATTTACATGCACCAGTTATACTTACATGCATCAGTTATAATTTACATGCACCAGTTATAATTTACATGCACTAGTTATAATTACATGCACCAGTTATAATTTACATGCACCGGTTATAATTACATGCACCGGTTATAATTTACATGCACCAGTATAATAAATGCACCGGTTATAATTTACATGCACCAGTTATAATTTACATGCACCAGTTATAATTTACATGCACCGGTTATAATTGTCTGCACCAATTATAATTTACATGCACCAATTATAATTTACATGCACGAGTTATAATTACATTCACTAGTTATAATTTACATGCACCAGTATAATTACATGCACCAGTTATAATTTACATGCACTAGTTATAATTTACATGCACCAGTTATAATTACATGCACCAGTTATAATTTACATGCACCAGTTATAATTTACATGCACCAGTTATAATTGCATGCACCAGTTATAATTTGCATGCACCAGTTATAATTTGCATGCACAAGTTAAAATTTACATGCACCCAGTTATAATTTACATGCACCAGTTATAATTACATGCACCAGTTATAATTTACATGCTCCAGTTATAATTACATGCACCAGTTATAATTAAATGCACCAGTTATAATTACATGCACCAGTTATAATTTCATGCACCAGTTATAATTTACATGCACCAGTTATAATTTACATGCACCAGTTATATATTACATGCACCAGTTATATATTACATGCACCAGTTATAATTGCATTCACCAGTTATAATTTGCATTCACCAGTTATAATTTACATGCAACATTTATAATTTACATGCACCAGTTATAATTGCGTGCACCAGTTATAATTTGCATGCACCAGTTTTAATTTGCATGCACCAGTTATAATTTGCATGCACCAGTTATACTTACATGCATCAGTTATAATTTACATGCACCAGTTATAATTTACATGCACTAGTTATAATTACATGCATCAGTTATAATTTACATGCACCGGTTATAATTACATGCACCGGTTATAATTTACATGCACCAGTATAATAAATGCACCGGTTATAATTTACATGCACCAGTTATAATTTACATGCACCAGTTATAATTTACATGCACAGGTTATAATTGCCTGCACCAATTATAATTTACATGCACCAATTATAATTTACATGCACTAGTTAGAATTACATTCACTAGTTATAATTTACATGCACCAGTATAATTACATGCACCAGTTATAATTTACATGCACTAGTTATAATTTACATGCACCAGTTATAATTACATGCACCAGTTATCATTTACATGCACCAGTTATAATTTGCATGCACCAGTTATAATTGCATGCACCAGTTATAATTTGCATGCACCAGTTATAATTTGCATGCACCAGTTATAATTTACATGCACCAGTTATAATTCCATGCACCAGTTATAATTTGCATGCACCAGTTATAATTTGCATGCACAAGTTAAAATTTACATGCACCCAGTTATAATTTGCATGCACCAGTTATAATTTGCATGCACCAGTTATAATTATATGCACCAGTTATAATTTACATGCACCAGTTATAATTACATGCACCAGTTATAATTTACATGCACCAGTTATAATTTACATGCACCAGTTATATTTACATGCACCAGTTATAATTTACATGCACCAGTTATAATTTGCGTTCACCAGTTATAATTTACATGCACCAGTTATAATTTATATGCACCAGTTATAATTTGCATGCACTATTTATAATTAAATGCACCTGTTATAATTTACATACATCAGTTATAATTCCATGCACCAGTTATAATTTGCATGCACCAGTTATAAATACATGCATCAGTTATAATTACATGCACCAGTTATAATTACATGCATCAGTTATAATTTACATGCATCAGTTATAGTTTACATGCACCAGTTATAATTACATGCACCAGTTATAGTTTACATGCACCCGTTATAATTTACATGCACCAGTTATAATTACATGCACTAGTTATAATTACATGCACCGGTTATCATGCACCGGTTATAATTTACATGCACCAGTTATAATTTACATGCACCAGTTATAATTTACATGCACCAGTTATAATTTTTATGCATCAGTTATAATTAAATGCACCAGTTATAACTTGCGTGCACCAGTTGTAACTTGCATGCACCAGTTATAATTGCATGTATCAGTTATAATTTGCATGCACCAGTTATAATTACATGCACCAGTTATAATTTGCATGCACCAGTTATAATTTCATGCACGATTTATAATTACATGCACGATTTATAATTACATGCACCGAGTGAAATTACAATGAATCAGTTATAATTAGATTCCCTGAATATCAATCCCAAAATACGTACATAACGTAAACCAAATGAGAAAAATCATGGAATAGTACACACAACGGACATCAGTCTCAATAGAAAAACCACATTGACTTTATCATACAATTATGCAGGCAAAAAACGGAAACATAAAACACATGAAGACTAGAAAGGCGTAGAGAATGATGTTGCTCGCGAACATGATGTTGGCGAACTAGGGCTGTTTCCACCGTTGTTTGGGTGGCGTTGCTGGGATCAATTACTAGACCATCTTCTTCTTTGTCATTCCTTACACTCATGGAAGTTGTGACGAGGCCCCAGGTGGTTCCCCCACAACAACTCATGGTGTTGAATCACAGCAGTTCTTTCAGACTCTTCTTCCTTCTCACTCTACGATCGACTCCCTCCATCCTTTCTGTAAAAAACTCCAGTATTATCCTCGCTCCTCTCTGTGTATTTATCCTGGCTGCAACCCAAATCCCAATTTCCAAATCTTTCACCCATTAATTCACGTGGAAATATGAAACCCAGAAAAACTTGTACAAGAAAACCCAAATCCCAAGATTTCAATTCTTTCACCCAATAATTCACGTAAACAAAAAAAAAGAGCACACATACAGAAGCTAAAAATTCTAGCTGCCGCACCCTAGCTCTACCCCGACCTGGTGTCGCTCGGCACTGTCAATTCCATCGCTGCTCTCCTCAACCACGACAATACAGACATTGCCATTGACGTGGTTGCCCTCTTGTGGAGCATCTACTCTTCTGGAGGTGGAAGATGCGGCGACCACACCTCACACAGTGTGTGACTCTTGTTTCTCCTCTTTCCAAAGCTCCCCGGCAATACACACGCATTACACAAACTTTGCAAATTCACAAGTTTCAAAAACGTAAACTTGTTGAGTTTGAGTCACTGATTTACCATGGCTTTGAAACTACAGAAACCCTAATTCTCTTGAGCTCGGAGATTGAAGAGATGCGGCGATGGAAGGATTTTAGGGTCTAAAAGAAGAGGAGAGAGTTCTGAAATTAGGTTTTAGCTTTTTCCAATTTAAGGGTATTTCAGGAACGAAAAAAGACCTTTTTAAAACATAAGTTTGAAAATTGGACTTAAGCGAATAAAGTTTGCTCCACCATGTATTGATTTATACATATTTTAAAAATGAAGATTTATGTGTAAAAATTGTTTGGTAACTGTACTGGAACGTAAATTCCCCTTTTTTCTAGTACCATTATTTTTATAGAAAAAATAAATCCGCCGTTTAAGGCAGATTATTATTATATAAGTTTAAAGGCCCATATTTGTTATATGAGATTTTGTTGGGCTCATTGATCAATTTGTGACTGCGACTCAAGCCCAGTTAAATTTAAATACTATTGGTTTTGAAAACCCTACAACACCTCGGTGCAAAGGAGAAAAGGGCACAAATCATCATTGCGGCGCTGTGAATAAACAGTAATGGCGTGCACTATTGATTTCCGATGCCTGGACGAGGGGTTCGGTGGTAAAACCTTAAAGCGCAAGAGATCTCAACACGAAGAAGACAAGCTACAGCTTCTGCATCCATCATCCGATGGCGCGGACATGGACGTAGACGACGGAAATCCGCCACCGTCGAAGAAGTTCGCCGTTCCTTCCCCCTCTGACCCCAACAAGCCATCTTCGTTTGGGAAACCTACCTACGACGGAGTGATTGCTGGGAAATTGTCCGGAAGGAAGTGGAAGGAGGTTCGGACTCATCGATCGTCATCGGTTCATGTTAGCAGGAAAGGTACAACTGCGGAGCAGAGAATGAAGGAAAAGGAGATAAAGAAAGCTTATAGAGAGAGGATGAATGAGCTTAAGGAAGAGATACGGCTGAACAAACAGGAGAAGCGGAAGAGGCGCGAGGAGAGGGAAAAGAAGAAGCAGGAGAATATTTTGAGATCGGGGACTAAGCTCCAGAAGATTACTAATCCAAAGACTTTGAAAAAGATTGCCAAGTCCAAGCAGCGCAAGCTTCTGAAAGTGGTTCCTGATGATGTTTTAAGCAAGAAAAACAAGTAATGTTTTTATGTTTCTCTTTGAATGATGATTTTGGTGGCAATCAGTATTGGAACGAACATTTTATAATTTCTAAGTTGTTTATTATTAATTCCTCATCGCGGATCTGCTGATCTCTAGTAGCTAGATTGTATTTGAATTTAGAATCCAGCTCGCTTTTCGTATGAACTTCTGTTGATTTTAATTAACTTGGAACCTCCACACTTCTTGATTTTTAAAGAGTGAATACTGTTTCCTGGATGATTTATTCACTGCAACTGATTCTACCTCTAACCTCCAAGATTCTTTCTCAACAATGGCAGATTCATTTCTTTTTGTTCTTATATATTGATTTTACGTAGATGAGCTCCTCTCAAACTTTAGTAGATCAATCAATGAGCCTCTATCCGTTTTCAGGAATATTTGATTCTACTCAGGGGTGAATCACACCGGAAAATCCAATATACTCTAAGATCTCCATCTACAAGGACATTAGGGTATTGCCTGTGGGATAGCATCAAAGTACTCACGTTTCCACTTAGAAGCAAATGAATTATTAGGGTCGTGGTTATAAAAAGCCTCGCCTGGCTCGCATAGGCGAGAAGCCAAGCCAGACCAGAGTGTGTCGCCTCTGGTGTGTGAGAGGCCCCACACATACATCAGGCCGCGCTTATTCAGCACCTAGGTGTATGGGGCTTAAGTCGTGGGCGATGGCTTGATGGAAATGAAGAGTGTTAATGAGATTGGGCTTAATTTACTTAAAAAATAAGCCAAAATCATATTTTCAATAAGCTCAAAGCCAATTTTAAATAAGCATAAACCCTATATTTATATATTAGAGTTTTAACACGTCATATTCATTATTAATTATATCAAATGAATAGGCATTAATAAATGATAAGAATTAATGTAAAACAAATTATATTTTGAGATTTGAGTAAGAATATTTTAAGAATAAATTGAACCCTAATTCAATCAAGCATATTTAATTTATTGTTTCTTTTTTTTATATAATTGTTTAATATTGAGTGAGATTTATTTTTCTCAAAAATTTCTCTTGTGTAGTAAATATTTATGTTAGAAATGAACAAATATTACAATATGAACAGTTTCTTAGCTATATAGTTCGGCTATTTTAGAAAAAAATATTCATATCTAAATATTTAAATTTTATTTTTCTTCGACGCGTAACGTCTATTAGGCCACGCTTCGCTTGGCGCCTAACGCTTTGAGCCAGGCCACGGTTTATCGCTTTTTGGCGCCTAGCTCCTTTAATAACTATGTTAGGGATAGCGTCAAAGTAACCATTTTACGTAGAAGCAAAGGAATTATTAGGTGTAGCATCAAAGTAACCTCATTTTCAGTTAGAAGCAAATGAAATATCAGGGATAGAATCAAAGAAACCCGTTGCCATGTAGAAGCAAATGAATTATTCATGCTACCTGATCCGATTCTCTTGTGCTGCAGCGTATCATCTGATATGGGCAAGGATTTCAATGTCCCCTGATATATGGATGATAAATGGAAAATTCTTTTAGGTTGCGTTCGGATTGGTGGATTTGGATTTGGAGGGGATTTTAATTCAAAGCATTTAAAATTCATGAATTTGAAATTTGAAATTTGTTATATATATTGTTTGGATATAAATTTTAAAATAGATTTTAAATTCATTATTGCACAAAAAACTTGAGGAATTTTAGGTTCTAAAAACTCTTAAATTATTATACACGATATCAAATTAAATAAATAATATTGTAAATTTGTGGTAGAGCAGTCATTTTTTTTTTCTTTAAAAAATACCAAAATTTTAAAATATTTTAAAAATTACCCTAAAATGTTGCCAACTACAACGTACACCTGCAAAAACATGCGTCCGCTGCAGCTGGCAGCAGGGCCTGGAGAATGCAGGTGTCCGCTGCTTTTTTTTTTTTTTTTTTTTGAAATTCCTGTTTTTGCATGCGTCCGTTGCAGTTGACAACTTTTTAGGGTATTTTTGAAAAGATTTAAAAAAATGGTATTTTTGATTTTTTTTTGAAACCACAAAATCGATATAAGATTATTTAAATTTTATTTGTTTAAGTTAGACAAAATTAATTGTAATTTTTGGATTGCTTCTGGTTTAGATATGAAAATGAGTAGAGAAAGAGTTCAATGATATGGTTATGGGGTAAATTTCAAATTCATCAAATTTACTTATGAAATTCATGGATCTAAAAAAATGGATTTGAAATCAGCATCTCTTTCCAGCCAAACAGGTGCAGGAGATTTGAAATCAAATCCACCCAAATCCGTTTACCCAAATGAACTCTTATGTACTCGGCTCTGCCATACATCAACACATATGAATATGTGTCTATATGTATATATATGTTTATATGTGTCTTGGCAGTTGAAACACCAGACCCATACAAGAATAACCCGATGATAAAGTGCCCATCCATCGTTTCAACCACGGAGATATTTCCTTGCCATCAATTGCCAATTCCATTCGTAATCACTTCTCATGGTCATCAAATAGTAATATAACTTAACTTTCGTATTTTTAAAATAATTTTGGATTCTAACAATTATTTGACTATTTAACTTTAATAACTTTTAGATTTAACATAGAATATTTTTAACATTTAATATTATCACTTGATAACAATAAAAAACATGATTCCTTTAACTAAAATTGTGCAACTATACAAATATTTAACTTCAAGAGTATCGATATAATTAAATAAGTTGATCATATTTCCTTGAAAGAAAAATTTAACAATGAATAAACTTACTATAATCACTCAAAAAGAAAAATGATGAGGAACGATACTATGAGGTTCGAATTTGATACTCAGAACCCACCAGTTAGAATCGTGAAGGTGGTTTATCACTTCACATTGATGATTCCAGTTAAATGAACTGCAATAGCTATGGTTCTTAAAGTTATTGCATCGAGAGATTAGATCTAGTTTGGTTTGAAAAACCAAGCAGAAAACACTTGAACTAACCTGCTCTGAAACCGATCCAGTAAAGTAATAAATTAGAGTGAAATATAGAAATAGACAGAAAAGTAAAATGCACACAGACTTGTTTCTGGAAGTTCGAATATATTTCAATCCTTCTACGTCTCCATTTCTTACATCAAATATGAGGATTCAATAGAAGACTTTGATTTATACAAGTCATTTGTACAAACTCACTTCAGCTAACGTCACTCTACACTGAAACTTCTAGTTACTTTGTTATTCCTCGACAGGGCAACTCATTTAAGCATTTAAGCTGCACAGACATGTATGGCTGTTACAAATCACTCATCTAATTAAGCTTATTGGATACAATGATTTGAGTGTTTGTGACGCACATGTGAGATCCTATACATGATCTAATCTTCTACTCAACGATAGTGCATGTAAATGAGTATGATCTCAACTAAGCTGATGTAAACCAACAAGTTTTTTATAATGCGCTCTTATTTTCATTTCCCTTCGGCGTACCCCTCTCTCAACCCTCCGACGGCATAATGCCGCTGGTTTGCTTAAGGTGACGCCGCCTAGACATTACCACGGTTCGGAATCGTTGGTTGGACGGTTCGAACTGTTCGTTAGACGGTTCAAAAATCTCAAACCTTCACCGTAACCTTCGTAGGCGGTTCGTACGGTTACGGTTAACCATCGGTTATGGTTACGGTTCGACCCTTGTATTTTTAAAAAAATTGTTAAAAAATATACAAAAAGTGGTTTAATGTGATTTTTTTCCAACGATCAATCATAAAATAATGTGAAGTAAATTCAATTTTGAATAATCAAATGAGTTTTCAAGCATAACTACTTGATGGAAAAATAAGTACACAATTCTACAATTTTTCAATTCGGAAAACAACATTAACTCACATTCAATTGGACTACATAGATTGCTCTAGTTTTGTAGTATTTTATTTAGTAAGCATTATCGTTTTTTTTTTCTTTATGAGTTTATTTGGCGTTTTCTATAGTAAATTTGTTGTAGAGTTGCTCAAATTTTACGGGATTATAGTTAGGAACGTAAGTTTTTTTTATTCCCCTATAATATAATACCAATAATTATTGAAAAATGATAGATACTTTTTCTTGATAATTTTAATTTATATATGTCAATATATAATATTTAGTTATTATGTTACACGCATGCAACATGTTTACATCATCTGCTAGTATATATAATTATAATATCGAAATTAGCTCAACAAGGTTCTATAGCTTAGTGGTAGGAAATTAATCGTTTAAGTTAGAGGTCAATGGTTTAATAGTACATCAATACACATTAGTTTCAAATATATAATTACAATACCAAAATTTGCTCGACAAAGTTCTATAGTTTAGTGGTAGAAACATAAACATCTAAGTTGGAGGTCAATGATTCAATCCTATATCAATACATATTAGTTTCAAATTTTTTAAAAAAATTATAATAATAAAAAAACCCCGTGAACCGGCCCCAATGAACCGTAACCGGGGCGTTTCAGACCTATCGAACCAGGTCAACGGGCAACCTGCCCTTTCAACAGGTTCCGGTGCCGGGCCGGGCAACGATTTAATTAAACTGTGGCCATGTCTAACGCCGCCGCTTACTTCCCTTACAGCGTCGCCTTTCCATCCCCCTAAACATGCAATTCTGGCGACTTTACCCATCTCTTCAAATGATTCACCTCACGTGCCTCCCCATCATGCAAACCGACCAGAAAAACAACCTCAAGCCAAAAACAACTACTCAGCTAATCATGATCAATGGGAAGCCTGCAATATGGTTCACGCAATAAGAGGTGTAATTATTGGCTAAACCATTTCATTAGTTTGGTTGGTAAATTTTTCATGAGACGTCCGAAACTTGAAGCGGTTAGAAAAGCTTTCAAAGTCATCAAGCTTCGTGGTGCAGTTTCGGTTGGTCATTTGAGAAGTGGGTTCGTGATTATTAGTTTGGATAATAGTGAGGATTTCAAATTCATTTTGTCCTCTCGAATCTGGAAAGTTGCAGGCGCTCCTATGAAAACATTCAAGTGGACTCCGGACTTCGACTTCAAGGTGGAACCATCCTTAACTCCTTTTTGGGTGACCCTTCCCAACCTTCCGATCCATCTGTTCGAACCAATGCCTTATTCTCGGTGGCTCAAATGATCGGGAAACCCCTATGCAAGGATAACACTACCCTTCGTAAAACTCGACCTAGCGTAGCTCGATTTTGCATTGAACTGGACTTGCTCATGGAACGTCCAGACACAGTAACCATCATTCAGGGTCGGAAGCTCATCCATCAGCAAGTGGTTTATGAAAAACTTCCCATGTATTGCTCTCACTGCCTTCTCTTCGGACATGAGGTCACTATTTGCAAAGCCAAGGAAAAATGGTCAACGCATGGTCCAATCAAAGAAGTCTCGTCGGTGGCTGTTTTTCGAGAAGGGTTGACGACGGATGAAGGATTTAATAGGTTCTTTTTCTGGAGATGGAAGGGATTGCCCATTTGGAGGTGATGTGTTCAAAGGTGGATGACATAGCTGTTGCAGTGGCTTGCCACGAGGTGGTTGCTTCGCATGGGACTGGTGATTTGGACGTGCCTATTGGTGAGGTGGCACATAGATTGGGTGAGGTGGACATGACTTATGCAACATGTTTCAAGTTCATGTTCCAGATTTTCCTAGCCATATTCAAGGAAAGATGGTCATGGAGTTGGATGGATGTGGACATGTTTTAGGGAAGGTGAATTATGGAATGGAGTTGACTGTGGAGTCTCCTGCAATTGCTCACAAATCCCTTAATCTACTTGATTCTCCTATTTCGAATTTTGGAGCTCAAAATGTTACAAAATTTCAAATTTGAAACTGGAATGTGGGATTAAGGGCGCTGAAATCTCCTTGAATGAAGGGATTTTGTCAATCCTAATTATCCACCTTCAACTAGTCCTGCTTTTGAAAAATCCTTCTCTCAAAATAATCATTTTGAAAATCTTTCCTTCCCTAATCATATTCTAACAGAGGTGTCATTTTTTACTTCTATAATTGAAGAGGAAAATGTTAGACCCATCTTTCTTTGAACTTCCCAAATTACAAAAGTCTCATTCGTTCTCAAAGACTTCAATAATAAAGTTTATAATCCTAGACATCCTATCAACTCTACTCTCGAAAATAATCAAGATTTTCCCTTTTTTAATATTCTTGGATCGAAACATCCCTTAAATAAATCGTGCAACTCGTATCATAATTCAGGTAGGTCGTATCACAATTCGGGCAGCTTTGAATGTGTCCTGGAAAGTCCCTTGAATTTTAAAACTTCAGTCTCCAACGTTATTCCTAGTGGTGATGTTGGACTTATTTCGAGTGTCTCGGGCAACCCCGAGCAAGCCCTACCCGTAGTTCCCCAACCTCAAGTATACCTCGAAAATAATGACAAAATGTCGATACTATCTCATCCGTCTTCAAATTCGTACTCTTAAGTCTAATTCCTCCCGACCTTTAATCAAATCGGTTTTTTTTTAATAATAAACAATCCTATTTTTTAAAGGTGAATTGAGTTATTCCAAATTTGAGCATAAAACCCTTTCAAAATCATGGGCTGAATTGGTGAATGATAATGATGAAATTTCTTTTCCCAATCTTGGTTCGGCTCGAGGAGTATAAAAAATGTCATCGATGAGGAGTTTCATTATGACACAGAATTGATGGAAAGACTTAGTGCCGAATATATGGAAAAACACTGTCATGAGTATTCATGGGCACACCGATGCTCCGACGATGAGGATGATGGTGAAGTGGTTTCACGAGCCCCTCCAACACCAACTAGCAAGACTTACAACTTGAGGCTATGATCACACAAGAAATAGATCTATTTTAGTTACTTGCTGTTTAGTTTAGTATTTTTTTATTTTTTTTTTTGCAACCGTGATTTTTTTTTAGCATAAAATAGGATTTATATTAAAGTAACCATAAGGACAAATTACAATTGACGATCATAAACACTGACCAGTAGATAAGGACAAATTACAATTGACGATCATAAACACTGACCAGTAGACACCTATAAATAAACCCCTAGAAGTAGAGAAACTAAGAGATCATATGATTGTGAGAATAACAACAGAAAAACCAAATCTTGACCAGGAGAATCCGACGACCAACAAATCTAATCCAGATCCCCTCAAACCAATCAACAGAGTGTGAGGTCGAGAAGGGGAACCACCTTCCGATATAAGTGAAGGTAAATGTACGGATAGATAAGAGACATAAACTGAGAGAAGACCAATAAACGAGCAATCTCTCGTATCCAAATCCTAAACGGAAAACCATCGACCAAAGGACATCATTGGTTGGTGCACGAAATCGATAAGCTCATTAGTCAAAGCCAAGCGATGCCCTAATAAAATTATACATAAAAAATAAGGATGAAATATGTCTAACAAAACTGGAGTGTACATATCAATCCTTTTAAGAAAAATATTTCTACTAAAATATAACTTTTGGGCGAGTAAAGCGGCAAGTAACAAGCTAGCATTTTCATCCGATGTCGAGTATTTTAATTATTGCAGGCTGTTCCATTTCGTTACAAAACAACAATGAATCAATTTACTACATTAAAAAAAAAAAAAAACATCAGAGAACAAAAGAAAATTTGACACAAGCAAGTATATGCCACTCAGTCACAAGTATCACCATCTGAACAAGGGACCGAATGAATCACGCCATTGACAGCAACAGATTGCAACGATATGATCACTCGCAAAAATTTGTTCATCTGTAACTTTTTAACACACCTTGTCTTGTACAGACAACAAGAAATAATTGTGGTCACTGCAGCAACTACAGCAAGTCCAATAGAGGTGGCTGAGATTTCATTTTGCTGGATGACACAACCTGCCCTTCACTTCCCCTCCCACGTCCTCTAACTTTACCAACAGCAGCTGCAGGAGGAGGAGCAAGTCTTGGCGCAAATTTCTCATTCTTGTTAGAAGCAAAGATCGATCCCAAATCTGCCGCTCTCTCAGAGGATGAACCGATGCCTGAAATTCCATGATTTTGCTTCATAAACCCAAGAGATTTCTGTGAATTTGGGCCACCACCGCTAAGGTTACCTACATTTGCCAGTTTACTACTTCCTTGATTCTGTCTATCAAACTCGGAAGAAGACTGTGAGCCGGACGCCCAAGAAGCAGATTGTATGCTCAAACCATTGGTAGTTGCACTATTGCTGAGACCATAATTTTTAGCTGTAGATGCAGTGGTGCCATTGTTGAAAGAGCTTAAAACACTTGAAGTGCCAATAGACCGTGGTGGCCAGTCAGCAAAAGGATCATTTGTCTCCAAACTTGAATTTGGTATTGCACCTTTGTTTCCATTTAGCTTTTCTATATCACCTAATTGTGTTGTAACACCTGATAAAGATCGAGGAGGCCACTCAACATCAACTGCAGGACACGAAGAAGGTGGTTCCTGAGCGGAGGCGATAGATGATATTGAGGACATGGAATATCTCGAATTGACTTGAACAGGCAGACTTTGTATTGAAGGCCGAGTGTTTGATGTCATGGTTATAGACTGGATGGCTGTTGGAGCTACTCTAGCAGGCAACCAATCTTCATCCCATGATGAACTGCGCTTCGGAATAGATGGGGTACTGGAAGCAGTTTTATTCATTTGTCCTGATGGATGCCCCTCAGATGCAGGCAATGTTCTTACTTCTGAAATTCCAGCATCTGTCAAAGTCACTCCTCTCTTTTCTTCAATTTTCCTGTACAGCAGCAGGTAAATTAATTTCTGACGAGGGATAATAGCAGAAACACATTGAAAAAAGTATGTATGTAACTGAAGCAAATGTAATAGCATATGCCCGATGAAAATAAATGAAACCAACATAATTACCACCAAGGAACAAGATGCTACCTCAGTGCATCCTTCACAAAAAGCATATACTTCGCGAACTGCTGAACATTCAATTGTTGAGTAATGAGAAGAGGTATGAGCAATGGAAGAACATATTCAGCCACGAATTCAATGCCAAACTGGCAGAAGAAACAAAAGAAGCCACAGTAAGGTCAGAGCAGGAGGTAAAGTGATTATGCAAAACCATTCATACTGCCAATTTGGTTCAAACATCACAAACCTGCTTCAAAATTGAGTTTGCAACCCCGAGAGTACACATCAGTGTAGGAGCAGAATGATCAACAGCAGTACACTGCTGGATAGTTTGCAAGATATCTAAAACAGATTTCTTATCCAGTATGTGGACCATGTCGCTAAAGCATAACAGAGCATTCACTCTCACCTGCAAAAAATAAAATCAGGATAGATCGATCACTTCCAGATAATGTTGTGCTTGTAGGGAAGGAGAGGGAAATAACAGATAACTGCAGAACTTATCCAAACAAAAGAACACATTGCAAATGCACAATTCACAAAATAAGAATAATATTAATAAATTAGACAACGATAATAATTTACTTAACAGCCATCATAATAACTCATTTACAACAATCAGAGACTACATTAGTTATCCTGCTTCCTCCACCATCATATCACAATATCAAGGGTGAAATAGTTCCATTTCAAGATTCTTGAATGAAGGATCTTCAATGGACTCTTCAGTACACCATTAACTAGTGAATGAAACACAAAAGTACTGAGAATCACTAAGGTAGCTTTGGCAGTGACTACCAAATAGTAACGACATAACACTCACATATGTAGAAAATTTTTTATAGTCAGCATACGCCTAATATGTCGCCTGTACCTGTATTTATGAATACATCTCAATTTTATTGGCAAAGAAAGAAACATAATGAGTTGGAAAATCATAGTTGTCATGTCACAGACTTCACCAAACTTGAATTCTTTGAAAATCGTAAGTTGGAAACCTGAAATCAGAAATATCACATACCGCGGCAACAGTTGTTTTAAGTGCCAAGCCATGAACACGAGGCAATACAACCTGCTTGACCATCTGAAAGAGAAAAAATAAAGACATAAGAAAGGAACAAATAGTCAAACCTAAACCAGATCATCCATTTTAAACGCCAGGTAAATCATAATCAAAGAATTAAGGTGATGGATAAAATTTAACTTCAATTCACAAGCCGTCTTCTGGAAATTCTCATAACTGTGCCAATCTATTTCCACTTAGATGATAAGTAACGCAATGGTGGGAAGAGAAATTTTGAAATGGTATTGGGATGATATCCACTATCAAAATTGATGTAAGAACCAGTGACAGATGTTGTTCTTTGAAAAAGCAGAAAGAAAAATAGTTATCGAGTAATTATTGATGATTTGGCAGATTACACGATGCTTGAATTAAAAATGTTGGAGAAAAAAAGAGAAAAAGCTGGAACAAACAAGTTTTTCAAACTAAGAGAGGTCTCAGCCAAACACAGCCTTACTTCCACTCAAGGAATGAGCTGATGCAAAAGTATGAAAATCATAACGTCATCCAAATCAAGAAAAGGTAAAAATAAAATAATATGTCCTAGTAGCACAAAATATGGAGAACCATCAACAAGAATATAACTATATACTACCTGAGCATTTGCACCTATGGTGCCTATTTTATATTTTTTCCCGATTAAAAGATATATATATATGTACACACACACACTACCTGAGTATCCAGTTGCTTTGCAAGTAAGATAGTCTTTTTGAGTACTTCCTCTTGCAACCGGGAATCATTATCACCATAAGCTCTAACAAGCATGGGCAACACGTGTGAAACAAGGTGCTCCTGGCTAGCCTGTCAGAGTAAAAAAATCCTGCCACAGATTCAAGCCTCAACTATAGAAACACGAGAAAATACTAGTTCAAGAACTGAAGATGGATTCTGACACTTCCATTTCAAAGTTTAAAATTTAGAACAAGCATTAACCATAATATTTATTGTCCACAACCACAGAAGAAGTTAAGTTGGATAAACAGAATGCATACAGACAATAGTGTGTTCATTTTTAGACAAGAAGAGTTCATTCACACAAAGTCACATGCACGACCTAAAATGATGCAAACAAGCCAATCTTAGGTACACAACTCCATCAAATTTATTTTAACACAACTATTAAACTAATACTAATGCATAAACAAGAATAAAATAAGATAAGAACAGATAACTTTACAGCTTCATCTCTTCTTGTGGCATAAATGTCTCTCTATCAACTTAAAAAAATTCAAATCTCTTAAAGCAAACATTGTTCTGTTGAAAATTGAGTATTATTCAGGTATAGTTTTTCATAAATAACAAAATCCGACACGTAATTTAACAGTTTTTGCTATTTTGTTTCAGCCATAGACAAATCTGTTATATACTATAATTCAGAATTTGGTCAAATTTTATAAAAAAAAACTGATTCTATTCACCATTCATTCATTGATTATTCATCAAATTTATAATATGTCGACTATTATTAAAGAAAAGCTTGTTCAGGTTTTTATACGTAAAAAAAATAGCTTTACGACTTTGTTTCCAACAGCTTTTAGTTACAATCTTTTGAATTTCTTGGTAGTTCATTTAAAGTTGTGTTTGTTCCTTATCTTTTGATCTGCTTCCGGTTACTACCGATTTACGATCAATGAAATAAAGATAAGTATTTTCTACCACTAAGGTAGTAACTGTTCCATCTTTTAGTTGTTACAATGTCTCACTCTATTTGTTTAAAGTGATCTAAATACCAATACACCCAAAGACAACCTACGCAGATAAGTATTTTCTACCAGTAAGGTAGTAACATGCAAATGTGTCTAATTCCTAACAACTTTCAACACATGAACATGAAACGAAAGGCTTTCTCATTTGCTCACATGAGCTATCCATAAACTTCGCTAAAATCTAAACAGGAATAATCGTTCTTCAGATAAATTCATAACTCAGGGGAAGAATATTTTCATTACCTTGTTGATAATAAGCTCAGCATGCTTCACGAGTAGCAATAATGTCTCACCTGAGGCTGTATTCAAGACTGGAACAAGAGCTGGTAGGCTCGATATCTCAAAATCATTTTTGTCCTGCAACAGTTTTAAGACACTGGTTGTATCAGTCTTCTAGGATGATTAAAAATTATGCATGGCATATTAGCAAAACAAAGCATCAGGGTGAATGATCTAATTATGTCATGAGATCAGATCACAGTCAACCATCTCATGCATAATAAGAAGCATATTGATATTTTTCATTCTAAAATAAAATCACTCGCAATCATCTAATCACCAAGTACCAATAAGCACAAACAAATTACTTCACTATTTCCATCATAGTTCAAAAATTCCATGATAGTTCAAAAATATTGACATCCATATGCATATATTTAAGCTTTAATATGCATCATTATGAAAAGCATATAAATGCAGAATCCGCCCAGCGGGCAAAGTTCAAGTCTCTACAATTTGAAGTACCTGAGACTCTGCTATTGTAAGAACCATTGGCAGAATAATTGGCTGCATAACCAAGTTCCGAAGTTCTGCACAGAGTGGAGGGAGAACCTGCATAAAAAAATAATAGAAGATGCAGTTAAATTTACAGTACTTCTCCCTAAGGCAAAGAAAAACACTTTTGAAAAAACTTGATAAATCATTGCATCTTCAAAGTTGTCATAACCAGCGACCACGAGAAGAGAAGGTATAGCTAATTTTAACACATCCTTAGGTATAGCTAATTTTAACACATCCTTTTGGGCTTTAGTGAGAAAGGCTGCTGAAGTCATGTTGACGAGTAGAAAAGCATCTTGAGAGCCACAATTAAACAAAATCAAATATGTAATACTGAACAGAAACTGAACTGTGCCAGGAAAAAAACAGGTGACCTCAAATTTGAACTGCATTAATGAGATACACAAACTCAAACCTTATACCGCAGTACACGGGAGTCAAAATCTTTCCACATGTCAGATAATGCTTTTAGAAATTCAGATTTCTGTATGTTGTCTCTCTCCTGCAAGCAATCAGAGATGTTTTCGGCTTTCATTTCATACAACTGTATCATGTAACATTAAAAAGCATGTCATAATTATGCAAGCAGAGAATTCCATACAAGCATGTGATCCAGGAAGCGAAGAGCTCGCAACCTGGTGTCCTCCCGGAAAAAAGATGAACCTGTAATCGAGAAACATATATACGGTAAAGTGATAGTCTGCATAGTACAAGAATCTCATTTATATCATAAAATGCAAATCTAAAATATTTTGTTAAGCACCAGATAAAACAAAGCTGCTGATTGTTCACTCTCAATTATTTCAAATACAAGCGAACAGAACACATGTCACATTTTTCTCTTGTCACAAAATTATTTCAAACATGTTATAAGATCAAGTCCAATAATGCTAAAATATGATTGTTACAGTAAGTTTGACTGATATTGATTTATATGATGGTAAAAGAAATGTTATAAATGATTTAAGTAAAAGAAATATAGGAAAATTTTAATGTTTGATACTTGTATTTTAAAATAATATATTCTTCTTGTAAATTAATTCAATAAGCCAAAGAATCAAGTTAAAAATTGGTATTTTAATAATTTTTAAGTACAGTATGTAATGGCAAAATTTATCAGAAGAAATATGATAAATCTTTTAATGCTTAATTGATAATTATTGGAATGTGTAAACTTGATTTTGTAAATAATGACCTTCTAATAAAATAAAAAGACTGAACCTAGGTTTTCTTCATCATTGAATTTTTACAATTTGAGTTGGAACTTATTTAGTCTTACACTTTTACCACAGTGGTCTTCCTAGCCCCTAATATATACTAGTAGCAGGGCCATATGTAATACCTATGCATAAAGTGACATGTTTACTAAAGAGGCCATGATGTTTATTACAAGATCCTCTGATAATATGTAGTAATATATTTTAAAGAAAAATGACAGTGAGGTGTATAATTAGAATTAGCATGGCTAATATATAAGGTAAAGTGAAGGGGCCGGTAGTAGTGCGATTTCATATATTGGCATACCAAAAGAGACTGGATAGTTATTAAAAAGGGATGCTGTGGCTTGATACATAGGTATAGCTATAACAGAGTTTAAGATACAGTAATAGATATAAATAAATATTTGAAAATATCATATTTCCAAAACTACCCCTATGTGTTCTTATCTTATAGTACAAGTTACGAATGTGCCACTTGGAGTCTGAAAATTAGTTCTTATGATCCATTCTCTCTTATTGCAGAAAGATATTCTAATGGTCTTCCTAATCAAACAACATGCACCAAACAAAACAAGGGAATTCAATGATCCTAATCTTGATTTGAAATGTCAACAACGAACAAGGCACCAACCCTGACCTGTAAAATCCAACGCTGCTGGCCTCAAAGCTTCATTTGTAGAAAGCATCCTCAGTAAATCAGGAACTAGCTCCTTTGGGATGGTGGAAAAGGCCTCACTGGTTAGGTAAGTCAAGCTATTCGTATACTGCAGGAAACAGATAGCCAGAAGCAATTAATCTCAAAGCAATAATATGATTATTAGAAAGAATTTTCCCAGCATGAAAAACGACTCAGTTTTCACAAAGAAAATATATAAATGCATCAAGATTAGTTCCTAGAGATTAATATTTTTTTCTCCAAAATTTGTTTTTTTTCAACTGAAACTAAAATGTTTGGCATCTACATCTGATAAATTTCATCATCACTGCCTTAAATCAGTGAAAATCATGGAATTGATGTAATAATTAGTGGTGTTTTATTAGTTTACTGGACCAGCCAAACTCAATAAGGAGAAGATGGTGTGGACCAATGCTAGTAACTAGAGGAGATTGGCTTAAAATAAAAATGTCAATAATGGTGACAAAAAATAAGAAATCCGTATATATGCTTCCAAATTCAGTATTTTAAGCTAAATATAAAAACCTACTGATCACCCATAAGTGCGATTCAAGAGCCTATAAATATCGAAATTATGTTCCCCAAAATTGGTTATTCCAAAACCTAGCGGACAAGATCCAATCTAATCTCTCAACAGGAGCACATGAAAATCTTGATCAAACTCAACTACATTGAATCCTGAATCAATAGACAAATGGCAAGGCATAATAATGTCATATTGACAAATAACTAAGAACACAGACCAGCGTATACTTTATTACAAGGAACAAATCAAAAGAATTAAGAATTACAATATAAAACCCGCACCAAGTAACGAAATGACATTAAAAAATGGCCAAGGAGATGAGATGACTTAAAAAATCAAACTTTTCCGGATATAACAAATGCAGGAAGATCGTTCAGTAGCGTAGCATAATAAAATGAAAGGGAAACAACAAGAAAATACCATTTTCACATTGTTATGACAATCAAATAACGGCTTCCAAGCTATCAAGTGGTAAGCAAGACATGCAAAGCTGAAAATATCGGATGCACACCCAACTGAAGATGTTTTACTTCGAACCAATTCAGGGGCAGTGTAATTTATTGATGGCTGCAGGGGAAGAATAGAATCTTCTACATCGTATTCCTATTTTAAAAAAATAGATAAGAATAAGATATAATACATTATTCACGTTCATATCAAAACAAATTGCATTAGACACGTAATGATAACAAAATATGATTAGCAAGGACTGGGAAAAAATTGTGATCAACAAAATAGAACATCATCAAATGCCTCCAAAGCCTGACCCACATATAAATTCCTCTCGCTATGGTAGACAAAAGTAGACATTCATCTCACTTAAGAAATTTTTTCCACAATCCAATACCAAATCGTCTCCAACATGCTAGCAAATTTGAAAAACTCAGAATTCATCGTTTATGATATATACTCTGGTTCTCATTGACTCATAAGTCTTATTAATCCAATCAGATTTAGAAACAACATTAGCTCTTACTTTTGCTTCTTCATAAACATCACCACAAGATACATATATGATATATACATGTGCCTATTAGAGCGCGTACATGCACAGAAATTTCTTTCTCAAAGAGCAAAGAGAATGCATGAATATCCCTCAAGTAACAAATTATATTACTCACAGCATAATGGAATTCCTGAATGCTGGAAAAATCATTGGATGACTGATCAGTTGAAATTGCAAAACCAAAACCCCCAAGTTTCCAAGCTCCATTAGATGTTATGAGGATACTCTGTATAGGAAAAAATAAAAAATAAATGAAGAAATCAGTCACCCATTATCTACACGCTGTTTAATGCTCAGATTGAAAATAATACCAAGGTTAAACACTGTAAAACACAAATGTTTTAATTCACATATGTTGAGAGATGATATATGGACAATGTTTTAATACAAATTGGTATATGTCGAGAGATGAGTTATGAACAAGAATTGATAAAACATTATATTGGCGCACCATTCCTCTTCTTTCCGCACATAACACAAATTAATCAACGCCAACCCTGCTAAGGTGTTCCCTAATAGAATCATTACTCACTATGTTTTTTTCTTTCCAAAAATTCATCGAGTAAATAACAGATTGACAAGTGGATTTTTCTATTAAAACAAAGGGAAAAAAGAAATGTCAAGAAAGCAAATGCATAAAAATGTGAATAAAAAATCACCTGGAGACCATAAATCATACCTCGGGCGCCAAAGCCCTGTGGATAAGGCGTGCATTATTATGAAGGAAGTCCAACGTCTCCGCAATCTGGAGCAGACCATGCTTCACTTCCAGCAATCCCATTTCCTGCATGACAAAATAAATACAAACATTAGTAAATCCTTTTAAAGCTTTGTGAGCAAAATATAAATAGGAAAACCACTATGTGTTGCTTGATCCTAAATTTCAACAAGTAGAAGTTGTTGACATCAGACAACAACTAGAATTATACTTAATTGATTCCAAGTTGAAACAAGCCCTTAAATCAGATAAAATAAAAAGCAGATTAAAAGTGCCAAGGTGAAGAGCCTTGTGACACATTTTCAAAGTCTACCTCCACATTATCTCGAAAATATGCAGGACATTAGGCATATGCTTGAATTATAGAGAGATCTATTTGATAATTTATAAAGGTAAAAAGATATGGGAACAGGGAAGTCCAATGGACGATCATGATGTTCTTTTTGCAACTATAGATCTAATAAGCTCCCCGTATTCTAAAGACCCTTCCAATAGAAAATCATGTCTGAGGTTAAGACCAGGTTAGAGGTTTTCCTACAGTGAGATTCCAAGGCAATCACAAATTTCCAGAGGTTGTGTAACTCGGTGAGTGATAATATCAGTAAATTTTATTCATTGAAAGGACTACCACTTATCTTCTCTTCTCCGGTCCTATTCTACATCTTTCTAGTCGTATTAATTCATAGAATTTGCTAAAAGAAGCCAAATTGATGAGCAATATCATCACATTTATTTCTTGAAGCTACAATAGATCAAAGAGAAATCCAAAACCATGCAAAAAGAGGTCACCACCATAACACCAATGGAACAAAAACGTCAAGTGAAAAATTGAGCAGAGTTACCATGCCCTTGAGCTCCTTTGGCACCGTGGAAATATTCTCAACATTCCCCAGTGCATTGGCGGCAGACGCAAATAGAGGTTCGGTGACCATAGCCATGGCGTTTTTACTCTCATCCAGAGCCTGGACAACGTGCACCACCCCAGGATGCCTCAACCTGACGAGCCGGGCCGCATCGGCCCTTATGATATCAAAAAACGCATCTTCCGCAGCCTTGGAAAGCCCTGCACGCTGCCGCGTATCGGAAAGAGCTTTCTTATCCAAAACCCATACGCATACGGTGGGGTAGACAGATGGCGCATGGCCTTCACGCGACTTGGCGGAGTACAGTTTCCAGGCGAGTCCGGGGCCGGCAGATCCGATCTGATCTAAGATGAGGTAGTCCTGCATGGGTCTAGGTAGTCCGGTGACTTCTTGAACGGTTGTTTGGACGGTCTTTTCGATGACGGCAGATGCCTTGGCTAAGGCTTGCGACAAGGTTTTCATGTTCAAGGACATGATGGAAGATTTAATTAGGGTTTAATCGAGTACAAATTTTGGGGATATTTGGCGTCGGTGGAGGGAGGAGGAGGAGAACTGAAGATGATCGGAGTCGGACCGATCTCTCTCTCTCTCAATGTTATTGTCGAAAAGTGTAATAATATTTATTTTTTATGGCCAAGGGATATTATTTTTGAATTAAAATTTAAATTTTTAAATATTTGTAACTAAAACAGACACGTCTGAGTTTTAATATTGAGCTGAGCATATTTTACTTACAATCTAAGTTTAAGTAGATCGCATTGAATTTGAAAAAAAAAAAGAAACATTAAATATATATTTTTTAAAAAATTATTCAAATTAAAAAGAAATATTATGGTTGAAGTGCTTATTTGAAGATTAGAATATTATGGGTCGTCGTGAATTGCTTCTCAAAAATGCTTACCTGTTTCAGATCAAAACAGTTTTTAATGTATTTGATTTCTTTGTTTCTGTTATTACTTCTCTAAAATAGATCAAAAAAGAAGCAGAAAATCAAACAATGAGATATATTTGGCTGCTTAGTGATAATTTTGTAATAAATTGAAGTTCATTAAGCTGTTTTTTTATTAAATAATAAATAGAATGATTTAGTTAAAATAAAAAATTTCAATGTTAAAAGCAAAATAACATATATTACTTCCAAATTTGATTTAATTATTAGTTAATAAATAATAAAATAGGCGTCGGTAGAGATGTCAAACGGAGCGGACGGCACGAGGCATGGCACGGGCATGAGGCACGGCTCATTTTGCTACAGTGTCGTGCCGTGACAGGCACGTCTCGGGACAAGGGTCGTGCCAGGCCAAGGGGTGTCGGACCGTGGGGCGGCACGAGTACGGCACGACACTGTAGCAGGGTTTTTTTTAAAAATTGTAGCAATCGAGCGGCAGTTATGCGCTGATTCCTCACTAAATGGCATAGCCTGTGCTCAACAAAAGGTGCTTGAGTGATCGATCGGCACATAACTGCCGATCGATCGCTCAAGCACAACGGGCAAAAATATAGCTATTTCCAATGGCTTTTTTAATGTTTTTTTTGTGGTTGTTATATATATGTGTGTGTTGATGAAACATTTTATCTTCTCAATCTCTAAACTCTAATATTCGTAATTTTTTAGAACCTTTTTATAATGCTACCATTTTATTTTCGGGCTGTTACTGTACAACTTCTTCAATATATTTAAATAAAATGTATGAAAATTAGTAAATTTTTGCATTACATAGAGAAGATCCATTATTTACAGGAATTGTTGAATCAATGGAGTATAAATTTAAAAAAAATTGGAAAACTATTCATATGTTGAATTACTTGGCTCAGTTCTGGATACTAGATTAAAATTATATAGTGTGGAAATTGTAATAGAATCTTATTACAGCAACATGAATTATGATAATGTTAATGTTAATCAAGAAAAATAGCGTTTTAATAAATGTTTGTTTGCTTTGTTTTTTTATATGAGTCTATATCAATTCCAGTAAGAGAAAATGGTAGTAGTGGTGGTAGAAGTAGTAAGCGTTCTGTGTGAACAATGTTAAGAAGAAGACAAGACTCTACTTTCACTTCTTCTAGTTCTAGTTCTAATACATCTTCATTTACTGAGTTTCAGTTATATCTAAACCAATTCATAAATTTTAGTGAACAATAATTAGAAACTTTTGATGTTTTGACATGGTGGAAAGACAATGCTAGACTTTGGCCAGTACTTTATATCATGACACGTGATCTACTAACTCCTCCGATATCCACAGTTTCATCGGAGTATTTTTAGTGCAGGTGGAAGAGTCATTGACAAAAAAAGAAATAGAATGAAACCAAACACCTTAAAGATGTGTATTCTTTTAAAGAATTGGCTGGATACTGATAGCCGCTTACAAGATTTGGGAGGACATGATGTTTCTTCCGATGAAAATGAAGAAAACTAGGATATTTTTTTAAAATCTTTTGTAATTTCTGACTTTTTATTGTTAAATGTAATTTGTAGTTATTCAATTCGCAGTCAATAAATTTAATTTTGCAAGTATATTGTGACATTCTATATTTTATTATACTATTATTATATTTAAAATAATTAAAAATAAACAAATAAATAATTTAAAAAATGTAAAAAAAAAAAGTTATTTGGGGGCACGGCCCATAGGTCATGGGCCTATGGGCCGTGCGGGCCTCGTAAAAAATGGGACGGGCGGTAAGGCTCATCCCTGTTGCGGGCCGTGCTGGCCGTTTGACATCTATAGGCGTCGAGTTTGGCAAATTCAATAGTACAAGTGGATCTACTGCTAAAACCTTGGCTCTAGTAGGTTCAACAAAAATCAATACCAGCAAACAGGGAGCTGAGGTTGTTATATTGAACTAAACCCATTGCTTTTATAGTGCATGTAATATCTCGATCTGCCCTGTATTAGCCAGTTACTCACGAAGAGTATGAGAAATATATGCAAGATAATAAGATAAACAAAACTATCAGTAGGTTAGTTCATGCAATCATAAGATACATAAGCATAAAAAAAAACCGGATATTTGCTCAGGTAAACACGTCTCAACACATTAATCGTGTATCTTACAATCCAAGATAAATACCTCAATGCGACACACCGAAGTAAGACGTTTAGCCACAAGAACCAGAGCCAAAGAAAGCTCAAACCTTCACACCAATTAAACTCACACAAAATCAAAACGATGTAAAAAACACAAGCTAGCCAGAGGCTAACAACTATATCAAGGCTTCGTACACTCTAAGTATCAGATCTCTCAAGAAACGTGAGAGTAAACACTCAAGAAGACGCAACATCGAGCTATGGTTTTTTGACGTGAAGAGACGAAGACGAAGACGACTCGGATAACAACTTAAACTCAGGGTTTGGAACTGTTCAATATTTATACCACAAATGAAAGCTCAAGATTTGAGCCTTCAAATAGACGAATCAGATTTAACGGACGGAAGGTTCCAGCAAATGGGCAAAGGCCTAAGGCTTATCGGGTGGGCTTGAATATTGACAAAAGACCAGCAACTTGAATTGGGCCACATCACAACATTCTCCACCTTGTCCAATACCAGTTCACTATACACGCAAATGTTGATAGTTTATCATCATTGCCTAATATCCCCAAGTGATCAAATCACTACTGTCAATTGATTCAAACACACTAAAGACGTAAGACGTCATGTGAAAATCATCGAACTTAGAAGGTTGTCTAGTATTTCTTCTTTTCATATCTCTAGCAAGTTGATAAGCATCCAAATTATCATGTTCATCCTTCGATATATCAACCATTTCATCAGGTGTAATATCATTATCATGTATGACAGTGTCGTCATGAATATTAGGCAGATTATGTTCATCAAGTTGATTATCAGGTATAACATGTGTATCACTTAGTTGGACAGACTCATCATTATCATGCTCCACCTTATTTGGGGTAGGGTTCAAATTAGAAGGGGACAAACAAGGCATATCACTTTCATTAAAGGTAACATATCTACTTATAACCAATTTAAAATCGGGGTGATTTTTAAGCCATAGTCTATATCCTTTTACCCCTTCAGGGTAACCTAGAAATACACATTTTACCGCACTAGGTTCAAGCTTGTCAGGTTTTTGATGCACTAATGCAGCACACCCGAAAACTTTTAACAATGAACAATAGCTTTGCCAGTCCATAGGCTTTCAGTACATTTACCATTCAAGGGCACCGAAGGTGATCTATTGATCAAATGGGCAGCTGTTAGCACAGCCTCTCCCCAAAACGTTTTTGGCAGTCCAGAGGAGGAGAGCATGCTCCTCACTCTTTCAAGTAGAGTCATGTTCATCCTCTCAGCAACTCCGTTTTACTAAGGAGTATAGGGAACCAATTTGTGTCTACGAATTCCAGAATCAACACACAGTTTATCAAGTAAGGCATTACAGAATTCAAGACCATTATATGTCCTAAGGATTTTAATCTTCTTCCCAATTTGATTTTCAATTAAATACTTCAAATTTTTAAACACATCAAAAACATCAGATTTATGTTTCATTAGAAAAATCCAAACTTTCCTAGAGAAATCATCAATGACTGATAAGAAATATCTTTTCCCCCTTGTGTAGGGATGCTGGAAGGTCCCACACATCAGCATGCAGACACTCTAAAATTTCAGAGGTGACAGATTTATTTGGGGAATGTGAACTAGGGAAATTAACTCTATGTTGTTTACCATACACACATGAATCACAAAATGAAAAATTAGACTATTTTTCCTTCCCAAAGCATCCATTTTTGTACAGGATTTCAAGACCTTTAGAACTAATATGACCTAAGCGTTTATGACATAGATTAGTAGGGTCTTATTTAACAGTATTCACATACGATTTCTCATTTTTTGACTCGGCATAACAAACATACATGTTCCTTTTCTTTTCGGCATTAATAAGTACCAAAGAACCTTTAATTATTTCCATTACACTCTTACCCCATCTCCCCTCTAACCCCTCGTTTCAAGAGCAGCATGGGATATGAGATTGTTACACAAGTCAGGGACATGTCTTACATCCTTTAACATAACAGTGCATCCAGTATCAAGTTTTAGACAGACATCACCAACACCAGCAACATGACACTTCTTGTAATTTGCCAACGACACAAAGTCATTCTGAATATCATGGTAATTAGAAAATTGATTCCTTATTGGTGATATGTGAAACGTGCATGCAAAATCAATAAGCCACTCCTTTTCACTAACAGAGCAATGAAGCACAGTATTCACAACATCACAATTATCAATAATCATACACACATCACCCATGTTATCACTTATAGAAGCCATGTTAGCATGATTATCATGTTGGTGATTCTTCTTATTTGGATCATGTTTTTGTTTATTTTTAGGATACTCATGAATGAAGTGACCTATTTCGCCGCATTTGTAACATTTTATGCCTTTAGGTTTCGATTTAGATCTAGACCTGCTCCTAGCTTTCTTTTTACTAGATTGGCCAGTTCTGTTATTCCTATATTGGGACCTCCCCCTAACATGCATGACCTCGACAGAGTTATGATAACCCGTCCCATGAGTTTTTAAATCTTTTTCCTTACTTTTTAGGCCAATAATCACCGTGTCCAATATAATTTGGTCTCTGCCATGCTTAATGGCTGACTTAACATCACCATAAGAATCAGGAATAGCATTCAAGAGGACAACATGGGTGTAATCATCAATGTTCTTGTCACCAGTTTGTTTTATATCTTGTATAAGTTTGGTGAACTCATCTATATTCTCATCCACCTCTCTATTAAGTTCAAGTTTAAACCTAAAAAACTTTTCTAGCAAGAATAATTTACTAGGTAGAGAAATCTCAATATATAGATCTTCCAATTTGTCAAATAGGGCTTTGGAATAACTCAGTTTACCTACTTTTCTAAGCACAAAGTCAGATAAGTTCAAGATAATAGACGAATAAGCCATTTCATCCATCTCAGCCTTTTTATCAATAGATTCATTCGTAGGAATAGTATCATTTATAGCTTTAAACACTCTTTGTTGAATAAAAATCCCTTTCATTTGTTGTTGCCATATGGAAAAATCAGATTTACCGCTAAAAGGTTGTAATCAATAGCGAGACATGGTAGCCATAAATAGGACACAAGTCAAATAATAGCACAGTTACAACACTCAAAGTATGCGGGGAAGCTTAAAGAGTAAAAAATGAACGAACAAAAAAATAATTATAAGGATTTGAACGAACAACTGAAAAGCTGAGATAAAAGAAGGAACACTCTAAACTCAAGAGCCACGGACCCCCAAGCACCAACAGGATTCCGCTACATTCATGGTGTAGGGTCAAGCGGCTTAATGCAAAGGGATATCAAGGTCCTGAGTAAGATTCCTAATGGAGGATGAGTTGACTGAAAATAATCACACAATAAAAAAACCTAGGTGTGCTAATCAGGCAGAAATTAACACAATAGCAGTTGAATCACAAAGTCTCCAAATAATGTCACTATGATACCACACAGTAGAAAAGTATGAGATTAGGTTTTGAGCGATCTTGATCCCAACCAGAGGTTGTCTCTCAAGTCTTACCAGCGCATATACTAGGTCACCGAGAAACCAGATCTCAAGATTCACCAAGAATCAACCACGGATAATACCAGAGTCAAGAAACCTGGCTCTGATACTACTGTAATCGATATGCCCTGTATTAGCCAGTTACTCACGAAGAGGATGAGAAATATATGCAAGATAAATAAGAGAAACAAAACTATCAATAGGTTAGTTCATGCAATCATAAGTGTAAGGACCCACGTGCCCTTAATCCGTTATTAGTGTATTAATCCATGCCATTAGTGCATACAATCATACATGTGGGGTAGAAATCACTTATCATCATAGCCATTCATGCCTCATATAAAAATTCTTTACATTATTCCATATAATGTCTAGTTTCCCCAACCAAATTCACATACATATTATGCACCAATATAATACATTAACATGTTCTCAGTTCATTTAGCAATTCAATAGATAATTGCATACCACTCACAAATGAAGAGAGAAAGACCCTTGCCTTTTTATACATACCATGTACACATAATAGTGCTCACATGCGAGCATCGAATAAGTATATGTGTATCAAATGTATAAAACATCGTGCTCAATACCGTCACCGGTACTTCGATTCCTGGAATCACCTCCATTCCATAGCTCGAGCTCAACTCCAAAGCCATCGATGTACCTAATTACCTGCCCCAACAGAGACAGCCCCACACGGGGTGAGCATACCAATATCCCAAATCCAATAATCACAATAATACAATTCATAATTTACAACAGTGTAAAGGCTATGAAATACAAAATATACTCCCTGGATGGTATCATCCTCATCCGGGGTTTCCTGTACTGTCCCTGTTCTCAAAACACTGAAACCATCAAATTCCCAAATGCCAGTTAATCATTACATTGATTAACATATCCATTAGCCGTATACCAATATCATAATCAATAGCATCAAATCATTAACAATGATTACAGATATTCCATATATCTCACTTATGGTTCCATAGTTCTATTCCATTGCTCGCTCTACAATAGCGGCATTTCATTCCCACGCATGCTCAACAGCAGTGGCGTCATAACTGATGTTCGCTCAAAGGCGACGACATCCTAATCATTGCTCGCTCAAAAACGGCACCATATGATTCCCAATGCATATATATCCATTGTAGCAATTACCATAAACCATGCATTTTCATATACATTAATTGCTAATACCATATATCATGCATTCCCATACACATTCATTGCAATACAGTGTACCAAGCACTCAACAATTGCAATTATATAAAATGGCTATGCTTGTACGTCATCGTACCTTATAATCTCGTAGTTTGAGTCCAACCTTGCTTGAGTTCCACGTCCGATGAGTTATGTGCTAACACACAAATAACTCTCAATTAAACATAGGCATGCAATCACGTGCCCAAGCACGTTCACAATTTCCAAACCTATCGTCTATCCATGACGATACCAAAATAAAAGCCCCCCGGCTAAGCATGCATATTACCCAAAATATTCCATTATATATGTTCAAAAGATAGCCAAAAACCCAACCGAGAATTCCGTTTAATTAACTTTGGCTCCAACCAATCCATTTTAAAAGTATAACATTCCCATTGGAATGTAGACATTGCCCCGGAAATGGGCCACTTAAACCGCGATTTCAAAATTCCGACAATTTTTCCAAAATTTCAAAAAATAAAACCTTACGGGCGGCGATCGATCGCCTCATTTAGCGCGATCGATCGCCCCTGTACAGTGGGCAAAATCGCCTACACGCGATCGATCGCCACCCCTCGCGATCGATCGCCAACATGCTCGCGATCGATCGCCTAGACCACGTGATCGATCGCCTGCACTGTTCATCGTCACCAATTTTAACAGGCACGTCGCGATCGATCGCCCCACATCGGCGATCGATCGCCACCTGCGATTTTCCGAAAAAAATTGAGCTTCCACGGTGTTTTTCACACCCAAACTCAAATCCAACACCCCATACACCTTCAACACCTCAGATACTCCATTTAAAACCAATAAAAACTCCAAACACTCAATATTGAATTTTTAACTCAAAACCCCCAAAACCCATAACCAACCAAAACCTCAACCAAAAACTATTATACCACTACCAAATCGAAGATAATGGTGAGGGGAAGATGAATACCTGATTATCTTCAAGAAATCGGGCTCCCAAGACGAGCCCCCAACGATTTTGCTTCCAAGAGCAAAAGAGGGGAAAATGGGGAAAGAGTTTGAGCGTGGAGAGAGGGGGAGAGAGAAGGGTTCCATGCCAAATGACGGAATACCGAGTCCACTTAGTATATATAGTACCAAAACTCAAAAATATCATTCCCTTCACAAATACATCATGATCCATTAAAAATCATCTGTTTTGAAAAATCATCTCTCTAACCTCAATTCTCATTACCAGCTTCAGTATAAAGTACTCCGGACCCCATATCCCACCAAAGACCAAATTCCAAGGTTATCACGACGATGAGAATGCAATCTCATCCCTTGGATCCAACGACTCAAAATGTCGGATTTAAAATCCCCGAAAGTCTCAAAACCACAATTAATTCTTAATTGCACAATTAAAATCCATTAAGGTTATTACCACACCGGGATTGACACCATCAATCCCCGGGTATCACAATAAGATACATAAGCATAACAATAACCGGATATTTGCTCAGGTAAACACGTCTCAACACATTGATCATGTATCTAGCAGTCCAAGGTAAAGACCTCAAGGTGACACACCGAAGTCATACACTTATCCACAAGAACCAGAGCCAAAGAAACCTCAAACCTTCACACAAACTAAACTCACACATAATCATAACGGATGTGAAAAACACAAGCTAGCCAGAGGCTAACAACTATATCAAGGCTTCGAACACTCTCAGTATCAGATCTCTCAAGAAACGTAAGAGTAAACACTGAAGAAGACGCACATAGCGAGCTATGGTTTTTGACGAGAAGAGACGAAGACGAAGATGACTCAGATAACAACTGAACTTAGGGTTTGGAACTGTTCAATATTTATACCACAAACAAATGCTCAAGATTTGAGCCTTCAATTAGACGGATCAGATTGATCGGACGGAAGGTTCTAGAAAATGGGCTAAGCCCTAAGGCTTATCGGGTGGGGTTGAATATTGAAAAAAGGCCAGCGACTTAAATTGGGCCACATCAGAGACGATCAATTCAATTGGTCTCCCTCCGTCAAAAGGATGAGTTTCCGTTACTTTTATGTTGGTTATTTAGTATTGCTCTTTGATCCTTTTTTGTACTGTAAATTGAATGTTATTCCGTGAAATCTTTCCACCATCGTGATTTTTGAAAGTTATT
Organism: Haberlea rhodopensis; assembly: GCA_907163345.1. Classification (NCBI taxonomy): domain Eukaryota; kingdom Viridiplantae; phylum Streptophyta; class Magnoliopsida; order Lamiales; family Gesneriaceae; genus Haberlea; species Haberlea rhodopensis. The sequence goes on along the minus strand of CAJQUN010000004.1, from coordinate 24,256,066 downwards.
TTCATTTTCATACGAGGGAATGAAATGAAGGGTCATCAAATGAGAGAACTGGAGCTTTCTATTACTGTACTTTACATTGTCAAAATTTTGCTGAAAAAGAAGATTTAAAATTGCATCAAATCATTCTCTCAAGGTGACGGTAAATTGAATCCAAGTTTTAATTTATCGTATTATTTTGAATCTTTTGCAGGATTTTTCTTAATCGATGCTGGTTTCATCATTGCTTGAAGATTGGTCGCTTCTGCTCACCATGGAAAACCTTTGGCCTTTCGTATTAACAGTGTCTGGTGAGTTGGCTTTATGAACTAAATTGTATAACAAAATACAACTGGATACACTGGATTACTGTTAAACAATATAATCTCTTAACTTGATCGGCATGTTCCTTGTTCTTTTGCTCCTTAGTGGCTACATAATCGTATCAGTGTACCTGAAAAGGTAGTGTAGTCTGGATGGTAAGAACAATGAACAATTTGTGCTATTTAATTTTGTTAAACAAACAACACCAACTCAATGGAAGATTCTAGATGAAATAATGTGTTAGATATTTAGTATTGTGTGAGATGTGTATGTACTTGTGTGGTGTCTAATTGTTGTGGTGGAAGTAAGTGTAAGATTATGGTAGTTTGATAGTCAAGTAGATGGCTTTGTAGCCACATGAGCTTGGCAAGTTTACCTATAAATTAGGAACTTGCTCATAGTTTGAAACACAACACAAACAAGAGAGCACAAAATAAAAATGTAAGGCATCGGCCTTGAGAGTTGTGAGTGTTGTGTAATATTCGAGTGTATAAGCATTTTCTTTAGTGGTCTTAATAAAAAAAATTTATGTGTATTCAAGAGTGTTTTGATCAGCAAAGTGGCTCTGACAACAAAATTATATGTTCTGAATATTATTCTATTACCTCAACCCCATTGGGATATGCCGTTAAAAACTGTCATTTCCACGCATTAAAGAACTGCTAAGTATGTGCAAAAAACAGAAACTGCAATGCTTCTCTGTTATGTCAAGAAAATCGTCAAAATCGTTTTGTTTATAATCAGCATAAGGATCTAACTAAATGAATTTGTCATCTTTGAAGCAACTTCTCTCTGCTTGGCTTCGCATATTTTCTCATTTTTTCTTCTTTAAATCAATTTGTACATCAGGGAATAGGTTTCTTCTCAACATTCAACAGGACTCCATTTATTAAGTCAAGCAATTTGTACAATTTGTATGTATGTTTGTACATATACACGTAGGACTTTCTGTTACCAAAAGGATGGAACATAGAATACTAAAAATAACCCATGTTATGCACTTATAACCTTGGCATATTCTCCCAAATGACACTCGATTAGTTTACAACAATTTACGTATTCAAGTGTTTGAACTAATCTCCCTTTTGTAACGTATGCACATGGTATGCGGATGTCATCACTCCAACTTCTTGATTATTTATTTGTTTCAAACAATTTACTCATAGTGTTTCAAGATTTAGAAAATTTCCCTTTTTTTGTTTCTCTGTAATGTGTGTTGCACTTGGTATTTGGCTTTCTATTGGATTGGTGATACACCTACGTTTATGTTAATAGTATTGATAAATTGAAATGTGCTAATCTTTATCTGATGACAGTCTCATTTTTATTGTGTCGACCTATATAAGCTAATTTCTTGAAAGAAGGTATAAAATGAACAGTATTCATTTAGCTGGTTGAATTGTTTATCTGGTACCATTTATCTTCAGTGGCACTGGGATATCTTCAAATATTCAGAAGCATATATTATAATGAGCATTTAAATTTTCATTCTTGGACCACTTAATGGAGCAATTGTTAGGTACAAGTTATATATGATAGTGAAAGCTTCGAATTAGAATTTTATTATACAAGAGGAGAAAACTTTTCCGACGAAGGAAATAATGTTAAGGAGAAAATAAAGGGAATGAAATGCGAGGACAAGATTGGTGTGTTGGAGAGAAATGATGGTACATGATACTTGGTGTTTTTAGGTCGGTTTCAGGGGTAGTAAGGTATTTGAAGTTGTCAAGGCCGCTCCAATCATGAAAAAAGATTATCAGAGAAATGATGGTACATGATACTCGGTGTTTTTAATTGGCTTTCTGGGGTATTAAGGTAATTTGAAGTTGTCATCAAGGCCGCTTCAATCAGAGAAATTATGCCTGTTGTTTCAAATACGGTGTCCAAAGTTAAGCCAAACGAGGGATGATGAATCACGATTACTCGACATTCCAAAGGTTGTCAGGTCTACCAATTACCAAAATACCATCTAAAGATGAATTGAAACTTGAAACCCAATTTAAACTTATCCATGCCTTATTGAAATTATGTTACGCATTAGTGACACTTTACCCCTATGATTTGTAAATAGGCATTTTACATTATGTGATATCTCTAATAGGCATTTTACTCTTGTGATTTGTAAATAGATAGTTTACCCCTATGATTTTCAAAATAAGCACTTTATTCGCTATGGTTTGCAAAACATAGTATGCACGGTAGGGGTATTGTGCACCTATTCACAAACTACAGGGGTAAACTGTTTATTTTCGCAAAACACATTGGTTAAACTGTCTATTTTTTAAATCCCATTGGGGTAAACTGCATATTTTCAAACCACAGTGGTGTAATCGGCCTATTTTGAAAACCAAGGGGGTTGCCAATAACCCCATTTGCATTAGATAGTTCTGTCCAATTTGTTCACTTCAAATTATTCTTAAAACGAAATGTGGAAAATATAATCTTTGTTATCCTACTATTGCATAAATGAATACTAACGCAAACTAATTTATGTCATTTATGCTTTATTGGTCCGGTTGCAAGTGAATTTCATTAGTAACTGAAAAAATTCTTGAAGTATAATGCCTTATGTACACACAATGCAGGTAGACGAGGTAGTTCCATCTTTAGTTAGGTAAAGAAAAACTTGGCTAGTTATTGAGTAGGTTCCAGCGGGCCAAGGCTTTCAGGGATGCAGAAGCAAGTGCTTGCTTTATATCGATCGAGGATTCTTGGCTTCTTGCACTAAATCTCCTGGATGAAGTAGTAAAATCGAGTCAATAGTTTCACTAGATATGGTCTTCCCACGATCTCTTTCACTGTGCTTGGAGCTCTTGGTCTTGGGCATCTACTACAGGGCAGGTTTGTTTGAATGTTAATCGGATGGAGACTCTGGTTTTGATTTATGGTGAACCAAGTATCTGTTAAACTTCTATCTATTTACTTTGTCATTATAACAGTTTTTCTAGTTTTTAAGTTGAATTGTTGTGTGCATTAACGTACTGAGTGGTGATGAATCAAGGGTATTAGGTTTTCCAGGGACGAAACAATCCCTTGAAAAGTGGTATTATTAATAAGGAAACGGGAACAAGAGTTCCAAATAAAGTTAGTTATTTGGGAGAAATTTACTCCAATCGTGTGTACAACTAGAAGAAGTATGCATGGATTCTACGTTGGCTAAACAATTTGAGCAAATTGTAGGCATAGTAATCATTTTATAGGCAAATTGTAGGCATAGGTCTTCCATTATATTTCTAGGTGCATATTAAGATAAATCTTGAGCTTTCTTAGTCATATTTGCGCACATGGACACTTATTTCTTGGCATATTAGAATTTTTTTCAATGGAAGCCAAAACTGAAGGCTTAAAAAAAAAATACTAGGCAATTGTTTTTGTTTGAGAGAGAATATTTTTCATTTAATAACAACCAAGAGGTTGTGTCAAGTATAAATACATGTTTAAGAATCAACCTAATAATATCTAAGATCCTGCAAATCTGCTAATTACCATCTATATTACAAATCAAATAATATCATATCAAATCAAATATTATTATATTTGAATATCATTGACATCACACCTCAAATTGATGCTTGTCGATAAAAAAAGCATCAATTTGTCATCCAAATAAGTTGCCTCAGAAGAATCAACACCCCAGTCGGGCAAATCCGTAGCAAACACTTACCTAAAATACATCTGGCACCGCGATAAAAGTATAAACGCACAACATCAGTGCAAGGCTTAAACGCACAACAACCGTGCAAGGCTCAAACGTACAATCACAACCACCGTTGAAGGCTAAACGCACAACAACCGTGCAAGGCTCAAACGCACAACTGTCGTTCAAGGATGCAGCAAACTCCGCGGCAAATTTACCGATCACCACAACAAATCAGAGAGATGTGGTCACCCAAATCCCAAATCGAGCAGAATCCACCTTCGGAAGAAAAGACAAAGAAGACACTCAACATGCGAAACCAAGATCGCGGCGCGAAACCCAAGATCGCACGGAGAGCGAAGCCCAAACCGCGAAGCCCAGATGCAGTAAAGCCCTATCGCAGCCCAGAAACCCTAGCCGCCGCAGCGCCTAGAAATCCTAGCCGCTGCATGCCCGAAACCAGAAATCATGACACAACTGTCGCTTAGAACCGCCACGCCCCTGAACACAGAAACGTAAAATCCTAAAGTGTAAGACACACAATAGGACAAAATTCTGATGAATAAAAAAAAATCGCAAAAGTGAACAGCTGTCTGTGAATAGATGAAATCAACAACAAAATATGGACAAAGACCCACGAAGATGACAAACCCTAGCAGCCGTCGCTAGGGTTGAAACCCTACGTTGCCGCTAGGGTTTGCAACGGTCGACAGTGAAAGAAACTTCAAAATAATTTTGGTTTTGATACCATTCCAATAAATCTAAATCTCAATACCAAACTTCATGCCATTTGAATAGAGCATTTATTTCATTATATATCATAATATTACATATTTAAGAATCAACATAAGAATCCCTAAGATTCTGCCAAATCTGTTAATTATCATCTATATTACAAATCAAATAATATCATATCAAATATTATTATATATAGCTAATATCCTAGACAGGTTGTTTCTCGTATACATCCATTAACTATATAAGAAGAGGCAGAGTAGCTGATTCTCCTTGATACTGACCCTAGTGTTCAAATATTTTTGGTGTATTTTTATATACATAACCATGACGAACAAGGGAGCACACTTGATTTCAGAACTATTAAATGTGTGTGTTGGTTACTCTCCCTCAAAGAAATTTTTTTCCCACTCTCATTCATTGGACACCAGTACCATTTACATAATAGTTCTTGTAATAGGCCAAAATTTTACGATACTATATCGAGACAATCCCTCAGCAATGTACCTGTCCGTCGAGTATAGTCCATGTATTTCAGCCATTTTACAAGAGCAAGGGGACGACCGAATAAGACATGACTCGAAGTTATAAGACTTGGAGTTCAATGGGATTAAAGAGGATATTCTGACCGATAGAAGCGCTTGAAAAAGACTAAAGCAAGTGTCTGACCCTACTTGTTCTTGTTCATGTAGCATATCCAATTCATTGAGATTAAATGTGTAGTTGTTGAGTAGTTGCTTCGTCGTGACAAGAAACAACTGGATCAGCTAAATAGCCCTGATATAGTTGGACTGCCTTCCTTAACTGTCGTGGTTCCTCTGTTTAAAAGATTTAACCGATATGAATAGAACATTCTTTTTTAATGTTTCCCCATTAGTTGCTGCCTGATGGGTAATGCCTTGAATTTGTTGAAGGTTAAATATTAAAAGAGTTCATAAATTTTATATAACCTTCACTACATGCTGCTTGTGAGACCCTGCATCTTGCAACTTGCAACTTGCAATCACCACAACCATATCTTGCAAGACAAAGAAACATGTTAATTTATTAGGAGGAAATTTGTGACATTTGTCTGAAAAGTGGAAATCAAATTCTACTATTAACATTTAAGAAACATTGAGTTAATGAAAAATTATATTGCATTAATGAAAAATTATGCGTCATTGCTTACAAAAATAATTTAATAAAATATTTAATCGAATGCACAATAGATACTTTTACAAATCATGGGGTAAAGTATCTATTATCCATATCACGGGGAGTAAATCGCCACCGGCTCTTTTTTTATCTATCTTGTCTCAAAGTATATTTCCATTGAAAGCCATTAATAACCAAATTTTAGCGATGGGAGTTGGTAGGCATGGGATAGATGGTGGCGCAGGAATCAGAAACAGACCCTGTTTTTTTTTTTTTTCAGCTGATTGAGATTCTCATTCATCAAACTCACAACCTTGAACTTTTTTTTCATATTTTTTTGTATTGAATACGAGAATTCGATTTCTCCCACCTAATTTAAAGCTTGCTTAAATTTCATATATTATCTCCCTGAACCTTAAAAAATATATATAAAACCATATTATTCTCTCGACATGATATAAATATATAAGAGGAATGTAATATCCCCTTACATTTTTATTCTTTCAATATATATGAACAAATTTAAGTTGGAGCCAAGCCAGCAAGCACACACGCATGTTTTCTTTTCTTTTTTTCAATTTTTTTTTATTCTAGTAACTATTACGACTACTAGGACGAGGGACCAAAACTTGCACAAGACCTCTAGGTTTGCAATTACAACCAGATGGGCAAGCCATCGGCCGCACTACGCATGTTTTCTTGCATATATGACTTGATGCATAACTTACTTTTTTAACTTAAATTGTTTACATAAACTTTTTTTATTTTTTCAATATATAGGAACAGATTTAAGGTGGAGCCAAGCACGCACGCACGCACGCATGCTTTCTTTTCTTTTCTTTTCTTTTTTTATTTTATTTGAGCAACTATTACAACTATTGGGATTGAGACGAAGACTCGAACACGAGACTTTCGGATCGTAATTGCAACCAGTGCTAAATAGCTTACAAAATATCGGCCACACGCACACATGTTTCCTTACCTACATGACATAATGTATAACTTACTTTTAATTTTTAACTTAAATTGTTTACATATACTCAATGATCAACTGTGAAACAAATCTAATACATTGATTTTTTTTTATTTTTTATTTTAGTTTGAGCTATTCTTTGAAATTTTTGAAAATCTACTAAGAACAATTCAAAACAAAAAAATGGCACTTAGTCAATTACAACGATGTACATAATTTCATGCTAACATATTGGATTGGATTAGATTGTTTGTGGATGGAAGTTGTCCAAAATTTTTGATTTCAGAGATCAGGTCTGCAAGAAAATTATCACGTTAGACAACCACACATGAATATGACGTAATAATAAATTTAAAAGATTATTTTCTCTAATAATTTAATCTTTTGTATTCGAGCTATACTTTTGATTTATGGCACCGTTCGAAATGGCAAAAATTGGAAAACAATTATATATAATAAACAAAAGAGTATAGTAGCAACACCTTAGGGCCATATTTTTTTTATATGATAAAATTTATTAATAAAGAAAGAGTACAAGTGATACTCTATAGGTTACATAGAGTCAACACTAAGCCAAAATAGATAAGCGCCCAAACAAAATAAGATGATGGATTTTAAACAAACTAGAAGATTCAGTACAAGATCATTAATAGAGTAAGAAAATGGGCCTTTATACCGTTCTTTGATCCACTTCCAAATACAAAGTTTAATACGTTCCAACACCACTGGCAAATCAAAACTCAAACTTTCAAAAATATGCTTATTCCTTTCATTCCAGATGCACCACACTACGCAAACCCAAAGCATTATCGAAACGTTCCTAGCAATTCCTTGGATGCGTTACCCATCATGTTGTTCAAGATAGGAGGAAGGTTCCTCATGACAAACAGACACAAGATTCAGCCGCCGATAAAAACCATACCAAATTTTATGAGAGAAAACGCATTGATAGAACAAATGCCTGTAATCCTCCACCAAAACATTGCATAAAACACAACCAGGATTATTAATATGAACACTTCTCAGCATCAAGTTGCTAATTGTAGCTACTTTGTTTTAAATGAGTTTCCAAGAAAGAATAATAGCTTTAGATAGAGCTACCTTGCACCAAATCAGATTCAAAAGATTGGATACACGGGGCTGGATAGCACCTGCAATACTCAACACGCCATAAGCCGATTTAGTTGAGTAAGAACCATCCGAGCTGTGAATCCAAACCCAACGATCTTCATCACCAGAAGAAAGATGAATCTTGTTTATGAGTACCACTAAGTCCTCCAAAACTGAAGATTCCCAAGAGTATAGAACTCTATTCCACTTGAAATCCACATCAAAATTGCCCCAGTAACCTAATTCGATAATTGAACAATTTTGATGTAGCGATAATTTGAATAGTCGAGGGAAACGATTTTTCAAACTATCATCACCCACCCAAAAATCCCACCACAATAGCACATCTTTACCATTACATACTCTTCTAGATAACCCATTTTGAACCAATTTTCAGAGACTTTCCTATCGATTTTAAGAAAATCCAACCACCAACCAGACGTTCTACTCAAGCCTCTAACTAGAAATCTGACTTCACCAAAACCGTCAATGCAACCATATTTCGAATGCAGTACCTTAACCCAATGTTGATTTTTTTTTTTCATTACGTATCCTCCAATTCCACTTTCCAAGCAACGCTCTATTAAAGAGATTTAAATCTTTAACCCCTAAACCACCCTTATCTTTTTCCAAACACACTTTGTCCCAAGCAACCTATGCAATTTTCTACCCAATATTACCACCTCCCCCCGGCCCCCAAAAAAAAAAAACAAAGCTGTCTCTGCAGCTTAATCAATTCGCTTAAAACCTTTTTTGGAATTTTATAAAAAGACATATGTATCTCTTCTTGACTTTTAAGTGACAACGGGGGTCAAATACACTGGAATCGAGGAGAGGATTGCATAAGTAATGTAGCTTGGCCGCCAATTGATGCGTTCTTGGAACCCCAGCAGCTAATACGTCTCTTAAATTTGTCAATCAGTGGGTGCCACATCGAAAATCTTTTATGCTTGGCTCCAACCGGAATTCCAAGATAGGTGAAGGGAAGAAACCCAATACTGCAGTTGAGGAACTTCGCTGCATCTTCTAACCTAACATCCTCAACATTGAAACCCACCAGTTGGGTTCTCGCATAATTTACTTTAAGACCAGACAGTAACTCGAAATTCCTAAGTATTGATTTCAACAAGACCACATTCTGCCAACAAGCTTCACCCAAAATTATTGTACCATCCGCAAACTGAACATGAGATACAATAACATCTTCCTTACCAACTCTGATAGGATGGAACATGCTCAGTTCAATGGCTTTATGTAAAAGGCCACTCAGACCCTCTGATACTAACAAATAAAGAAAATGTGATAGTGAATCACCTTACCGAAGGCCCTTTCCAAGCTTAAACTCCCCCGAGGGGCTGCCATTAACAAGAACAAAGGCAGTGACCGAAGATACACACTCCTTGATCCAGCCATGCCAAATCGGATCAAAGTTCATAGCTTCCGTCATTTTGTCCATAAAGTCCCAAAAACTGAGTCATAGGCTTTAGAAAAGTCAATTTTCAATAAAAAAATTGATCTCCTTCTTTTTTATTGATTTCATCTAAAGTCTCATTGATCACCAGGACACTGTCTAAAATTTGTCTGCTCCCCGCAAAAGCCGACTGATTTGGAGAAATGATATTGTCCAACACTTTAGATAATCTAATCGCCAAGATTTTGGACAAGATTTGTACATACATTGTAATGACCGAAAACTTTTACATGATTTACATGATCATGCATAAACATCATGACTCATATAGAAGCATTTGATATGCATAAATGTTGAGTTTATTGTGAATATGAAATACGTGAAATTTATATATTGATATTTGATATTGTTTTGGCTTCTATTGAATGCATTACTTGAGTGAGAATTATGATAAGAATTGACATCTAATAAGTCGGTTTCATTATATCGAGACTATGGTTAAAATGAGGAATATACAAAGTTGAGGGACTTAAGTGTAAGATGATAGATACCTGAAGGGTTAAAGTGTAATATTTAATATACTTAATAGTTATCTAGTGCCTTGGGAAGGAAAATATCAGTTTTCATTGTCATTTTCGTTTCAACTTCTAGTGTTTGGGGAACACCTATACAAACTCAAGTTTTGTGCCAAAAACTTGTAGAGGAAGGTATACCTATGTTTATACTCTTTGTTTTCTATGGTTTTGACAAGTTTTAATGATGTGTTGGTTGATATTTGTTGAGAAGTAACATAGGGTTTGCATATGTTAGATGAAAACATGTATTTGAAGTAGATTTTGATGTTATACATGAAGGGAATAGGTTTAAAGAAGGTAGAAGAGGTTTGGAAAGAAAGAACATGTGTTTGTGTAAGAAATCTGCTGAAAAACAGAACTTCTATGGTGTTTTGAATTTTTGGAACTCTTAACTTTTATTTTGATGTTGGTGTTCAAATGAAAGTTGTAGTATGTTAAGTTATCTTTAATTTTATAGTAAATTCAAGTAATTTGGAGTTATAATGCATGCGTTATGTCAATTTTACGAAACTATATACAGGTTGACATTTCAAATGGAATAATTTCTGAAACCTGGTGTTCTTGGCTAATTTTGTTTAGGAAGATTATTGAATTAATTTAAGCACTTCAAAGATGAATTGTAGAGCTTTGAGTTATCTTTAATTTGACGCAAAGTGTGACTCATTTGGAGTTCATATGAATTAGTTATGAATTTTATACAAAAGGGTGTCAAAGCTGAAAACTTGCAGAATCTTCCACTAAACCATTCTGCCCTATAGCGATCGATCGCCTCTTTGTAGAGATCGATCTCTCAAGCCAAATTTTTGAAAAAATGGTTTTCTTTGATGATTTTAAGTATGGGAATCCTAGTATGATGCATGTGAACTATGAAAACATGTTAAAGGTAAATATTAGATGATTTATTAATGTGTTTGAGATAAATTTATAGGTCATAGTCTCAAACAAGTTACAGATAAGGCGAACTAAAAGAGTTCTTCGAGATAGGTGTATCGTTTGTGAGTATATCCTATAACTTGGTATTTAACTGTATATAAGTATATGATTTATGTTATATGAATTGAGTTTATAATGGGTGTACATACGTGTTATATATGATGACTTTACGTGATGTGATGTTTCATTATATTGACATGTGATTATGAATTGTGCATTCATGTGTATATATAAAAGATTAGTGAATTACTTGTTTTACAAGTTTTACTACAGATATGATGAATTGTATACTCATGTGATGTTGAATATCGGTTATTTGTATATACTCAGTGAAGTGTTTTGGTTTTTGGTATGAGAAATGCGAGATACATCATCAGTCCATTTTTGTGGCATATATGCCATGTACATATTGTTATGGAAAAGTTTTAAATTTATATGTTATAAACTACAATTTTCGCGGCAACGAATTAATTATTTTACTATAGTAATGCTATAGTCACAGTCATGTGTATGTATATAAGTAATGTGACGCTCTTACATGATAAATGTTAGGCGACATGCCTCATGTATTTACACGTGTATAAAAGAGATATGCGTGTCATGTGTAATGAAAAGGTAATGGTGTCACATACATACAATTAGATCGGCCTGAATTCTTCAATACTTGTAGGGTTATCTTGTTTTGGGATAAGCGAGATAAAAGATGGATTACTACCGCGCACTAGTTTGCCATTTCGAAAGAAATCAACTACAAATCTTATCAGATCCTCTCTCATAATAGGCCAGCAATGTTGCAAGAAGTTGAAATTAAATCCATCCGGCCCAGGACTTTTTGAACCCCCACAACTCCAGATGGCTTTCTTAATTTCCTCCTCATCAGGAATAGATATTAAAGATAAATTATTGTAAGGACCCACCCCGTGCCTTTAACCCGCAATTAGTGTATTAACCTCATAATCAGGTGCATATAACCATCTATGTTGGGAAATAACCATATGCTAACTTAGCATAATATACCATTAATAAAATTTCTCCATTTATTTCATTCTATCTCATGTCCAGTTTCCCCAACCAAAACCATTTAACATATCATTAATACACTAACTACATTCTCAATTCATCTAACAATCCCAAATTAATTGCATATCACAAATAAATGAAAAGAGAAAGGCCATTGCCTTATTATACAACCACACATATGCACTGCTCACATGTGAGCACCAAATAAACGTATGTGTGCGTAATGTATAAAATACCCTGCTCCATACTAGCTCTGGTACCTAGATCCTGGAAGTAGTTCTGATCCATAACTCGATCTCAGCTCTGGAGCTTCCCTTGTACATGTTCCACCTGCCCCAATAGAGACAGCTCCCACACAGGGTGAGCATACCAATACCACAAATTCAATAATCACAATATCACGCGATTCATAATTTACGAATATAAATTGCCATGAAATATAAAAGATACTCCCTGGATGGTATCATCCTTATCCGGAAACCCCTGTGCTGTTCCTGTTCTTAAATAACCAAAACCATCAAATTCCCAAAGCCAGTTAATCATTACCTTGATTAACTATGTCCATGTTCCAATTATCAATTTTCAATAATTTATAAAACTCAGTTCATATACATGTGGTTATTAGATATCACCCGTATCTAAATACCGAATCTACAGTCCAGTTACCACGCACGCTCGACAGCGGCGGCATCCTAACCGATGTTCGCTTCATAGCGACAACACCCTAAACATTGCTCGCTTCATAGCGGCACCATACAATTCATAATGTCAACCAATTTAGTGCGATTATATCTATTTCCATTATCCACCAGTTCAACACAATTATATTATATCATGCACCACAACTGCAATAATATATTAAAGATATGCTCGTACACCATACGTACCTTAGGATTTCATAGTCCGAACCAACCGTGCTTGAGTCCCACGACCCGATGAATTAAGTGCTAACATGCAAATAACTCCCAATTAAACATAGGCATGCAATCACGTGCCCAAGCACGTTCACAACTTCCAAACCTATCGTCCATCCATGACGATTATCAATATAAAAGCCCCCGGCTAAGCATGCATAATACCCAAAATATTCCATTTTATAAGTTTAAAAGGTAGCCAAAAACTCAACCGAAAATTCCGTTTTTATTAAACTCTGGCTCCAACCAATCCATTTTAGAAGTATAGCATTCTCATTGGAATGTAGACATTGCCCCGGAGATGGGCCACTTAAACCTCGATTCCAAAATCCCGATATTTTCCAAAATTTTTGAAAATCAAAGGGGAACAGTGCTGCGATCGATCGGCGCCAAGCCGCAATCGATCGCCACATCCCACTGCCCAAAAATAAACATGCCGCGATCGATCGCCACATCTCGCGATCGATCGCCAAGACCCCTGCGATCGATCGCTCACTTTTCGCGATCGATCGCCGCTACTGCTCATCGACTTCCCAAATCAGTAACATGTCGCGATCGATCGGCGCCAAGCCGCGATCGATCGCGACCTGTGGGTTTCCAAAAAAATCGAGCTTTAATGGTGTTTTTCACACCCAAACTCAAAACCAACACCCATAACTTCCTCAACACCTCCATTACACCAATTAAAATCAATAAAAATACTAAAAACAACTTTTTTAGATTTTTAACCAAAACCCCCAATTCTCAAACCCAACTCAAAACTTAGCCAACAAGCACAATACCATAATCAAATCGAAGATAAAGTTGAGGAGAAGAAGATTACCAGCTTTTCTTCAAGAAATCGGGCTCCCAAGACGAGCCTCCATCGATTTGCTACCAAGAGAAAAGAGGGGAAGGGTTGGGGAAAAGGGTTGAGCGCGAGAGAGGAGAGAGAGATGAGAGATTCTGTGCAATGACGGGATATCGAGTCCACTAGTATATATAGCACCAAGACTCCAGAATATCAATACCTCCGCAAATACATCATGATTCACGAAAATCATCTGTTTTCAATAAACATCTCTCCAACCTCAATTTCCATTACCAGCCCAGTACAAAGTACTCCGAACCCCAAATCCCACCAAAAACCAAACTCCAAGGTTTTCACCACGATGTGAATACAATCTCAACCTTTCGATCCAACGATCCCAAATACCCGAATTTAACATCATCATGTGCTCCAAAACCGCAATTAATTCATAATTGTCATAATTAAAATCCATAAAGGATCATTACCACTCCGAGATTAACACCATTAATTCCCGGGCATCACAATTATCCATCGCGGTAATCTTGGAGAAAGAGATACCAAGAATTTTGGGCTTAATCCACCTCTTATAGGAGAATTTGATTCAAAATGCTTGTGAATTCCAGATTTCAATTCAGGAACTGGTTGAACCCACTTCTTGTCAATAACAATCCCCGAAATCTCATTCTTAAAATAACGTCTATTAATCCATCTGTGAAAAAATTTGGAAATAACATCACCCTCTTTCAGCCAATGAATTCTAGATTTCTGGAATGTGATACTATCATGAGCCTTTACTGCTAACCAAACCAAAGAGCTTCAACTTCCTTTCTACGGATTAATACTTCATCTTCAGATAAAGTATTAGATTCACCCAGTGTTTTGAAAATCGGATCGGACCGACCGGTTCAACCGGTTTAATCGATAACACATGCTTGATCCGGTTCAATTGACCCTATAAAACCACCATGCTAAAAAATCGGTGGGAACCGGATTGGATCAGTCAAAAACCGATGCAATCGACGAACCGGTCGACTGATTGAACAATCTGTTTCTTCTTTTTTTCTTTCTTATAAATTTTTTTATTTTTTAATTTTTGTTAAAATTATAAATCAAATTTTAGAAAATATGTTATATATAATTTATTGTTATTGAAATAATTCAAAGTAATATTTCTATATATATATATATATCAAAATATCCATATAATTTCGTAAATATGCCTTATATATTATATATAAATATGTTTATGTGAATCATTTCATAATTTTTTAATTTTTTTCTTATGATTTTGGGATATTATTCTTTTTTGGGTATTGCTTGTTGTTTTTTAGATGTTTTATTATTTTTCTTTTATGATGAACATTTGGTTTGATATGATTTTTCAAGTTTGACATGTAATGTTGGTGTAATGTCATTTTTTTATTGTGAGGAACTTGAAACTATAACAAATACATGATATATGTTTTTTACAAAAAATAAAACAGATATTATATAATGGTGACGTCATTATCGGTTGAGCAGTGGTTAAACCGGTCGAACCGATAGAACATGTAACCAGTAAGGGTACCGATTTCATGTCCGGTCCGATTTTGGAAACACTGGATTCACCTTTCAAGTCAAGGGTTTGGATATTAGCCTTGCACATCTCAGTTCTACTATCCAGATTGCCAAACTTCAATTGATTCCAGTTTTTAAGGGCTGCTCTGAGGATTTTTAGTTTTTCCTTTAAAACATATCCTCCCCAACCACTTATGTTAGCACCTTTCCAAGCTTCTTGAACAAAAACATACAGACCAGGATCAGAAAGCCAGCAGTTCAACATTCTAAAAGGCTTTGGTCCCCAATTCTCAAAATGAGTCTTCAAGAGCAAGAATGGGTGTAGTAAATTAACTCTCTCTGGACCGCTATAGTAAATTTATCACATGATATCGCTAAGACATATATCCATAGGGGAATTTCGATGAGTCAAGGACCCAAGGTATTACCCTAATTCTAGGGTTAATGACCAAAAATCAATTGGGTTTATGAGACCGTACACCCAATAATTTTGAGTATCCTTGGGGTAAAAACCCTAAGGGCATCATCGAAACTCTCGTCGATAAGATATATTACCTTGCAATTGAGGCTAAGGAGCTGGACCATAAACCACATGATCTCCATGTGATGACATGTGATCTATATATATTTATACCTATCTATTCATAATTATGAATAAAGAAGTTCACCATTATTATCAAATAAATTAAAGCTGTGTGTTTGGGGTGGTCCTGAATTTGCTTCCACTGACATATCATGGAATCATACACATAAAACATGCACAAGGACAGAAGACATTCATGATAATACACTGAATAATTATTAGGTTGATTCTTTTCTATTGCATGATTGGAGATTTCATATATATAGTTGAGAATCTTTATACGATGGCTGCTGATTTGCATGCAAACTGAATCGTTTGCCAATTGCATGCACTCATCCATTCATCATCCTCAACCAAGTCAAACATATCCAATGATAAAGTCCATGGATGTGTATTGCCGACGGAATACATGAACTGAGACCAGAGGCGGAGCTAGCATTTGAGATACCTGAGCTGGTCAGAATATATATCAAGATATAAGCTTGAAGGAGTAATATATAATTGGACTACAAGATAAAATTTTAAAAATTTACCCTACTACAATTTTTTAAATCACATAGGGCTGGTGCCCCTCCCAGCCTTAGGTGTGGCTACGTCCCTGATTGAGACTATATATTTTTGTCCTAATCTAGTCCTCCATCTAGCTATTACCATTCTTATATGTAAAGATCTCACCGTAACCATCAGCAAAGATCCTCATATCCATCCAGGGGAAGGCCGGTTCTAGTCCCAGGCAATTTTTCAGAAGAATTTTTTTTTTAATTTTTTAGCACAACCCTCTAAATTCTAGTAGTCCCTACCTAATCCGGTCAACCCAACGTAATATTGATTCTAGCTCTCCGACCCCCTGTCTCCATCCATCTCCATCTCATATATGTATACACACACATACACATCATTATCATCATTTACAAGAATGTGGGCGTACGTGCATGATTCATGTGGACACAATGAAGTTGTTCACGTACCACTCCACACATTCATGCATGCCCAAATACAGATTATTGATACTTAATTCTTCATCCCTCAATTTCTCATTCTTGCCTCTCTTTTTTTCCATTTTCTTGGGGAAAAACTGGTGATTTACATGTACCCTCATAAATGTTATGTAGCAAAATGGACACACAATATCTATATCTGGTATATATATGAATATATTATATTATCATTGCCATTAATGATATATACAGCCATCTTTTCATCCACTTTAATATATCGGAAGAGTATACTTCTTTTGTTTTTTCTGCCACATTAAGTGTTGTAAATAATAAATTGCAATCAAGACAAACAAATATTGATCAAAATCAAAACGATTTATGTAGTCTCGTCATTTCTAATTTCACGTAGTCTCATCATTTCTAATTTTATAGACTCATTCACATTAATTTGATTTTATATTAATTTTATTGATAGATATGATATATTTACAGAGCACTGAAATATAAGTATAACTTAAAACTATTAAACATGATAAATAAGTTAATAAATAATGATGTTATATTTATCTTTATCTACTCAAATTTAGATATCGGATTACCATTATCAAAATATTATTATTTTTCTTTAATTTGATTGCTAAAAAATATATGAGATATGAAGTATTGAATATTTTGGTAATATATTTTATTGTCCTTATTTTTAGATAATTTATTTTATATTATATTTTTTTAATTCTACTGAATTAATATTATTTGTATAATCAGTTTTTATTAAAATATGTGTACAAATATTTTTGGTTATAATTTTTGCATCTATGTCAACTAAATGTTTACATATTGTTTGATAATTAATTATTTAATTATTTGAAAATATTATTTTCGTCCCCTAATTCATTTTCCTGGTTCTCCCCTGGCTGCTGGAAAATAATATTTTATATACGTGATTTTTTTACCTATAAATATGTACATTTTATTACATAGAATGATAAAAATCAATTACTCTCCTATCCTTAGTTTCTAACAGCGTATATATATATAGCCCTTCATTTTTGCCTCCCCTTCACCACCAACACAGCATCATTTCTAATAATTGGTTGATAGTATTTGACTGATAAAAATATACATAGAGAGATATATATTAATTGATTATGTCTGGGGTTTGGTTATTCAAGACTAATGGAGTGATACAACTTGCTGAAAATCCATCTGCAGATCATGATCAGGGAAAAGCCAGAAGGAAGGTGCTGATTCACTTGCCGACAGGGCAGATTGTGTCCTCGTACACTTGTCTGGAACAAATTCTGAGAGGTCTAGGGTGGGAGAGATATTACGGAGGGGATCCCGAACTCTTCCAATTCCACAAGCAATCTTCAATCGATCTCATATCTTTACCAAGGGATTTTTCAAGATTCAACTCTATTTATATGTACGATATCGTCGTCAAGAACCCTAATATCTTCCATGTCCGCGAAGTCGTGTAATAAAAACTATCCAATCGATTGCATATGTAGAATTAGTAATGGTTTGTCTCGGTGTGCTTGAATGTGTTGTTTCTAAGAACTCGTTGCCTCATCTTCTTTCTTTTTTTTTTTTTTTAGTTTTTGGTTTTGGAAGAGCGTGCAGGTTATATATATATATATATATATATACAATAGCTGGATAGGTTATATATGTTGGTCAGTAGCTCATTTCCACTAATCACTATTCAAATGATGGACGGTGGACGATAGCGCACCTTGGGAAATCATTTAGCAACATTGTCTCAAAATATAAGCTTTTAGGCTTCTGTATATGTATCTGTGACGAAGAGTTTGTAACTCTCGTATGAAAATATTAGTAAATTTGTGTTCTTGTGTATGTATGATGTTTACACTTTATTTTGATTATCGGGGCACAACAATGTATATCATGCTTTTTTTTTTTTTTTTTTTAAATTTCCCATATCTGCTGCTTCGCATACATATGTATAAATTTCATTTAGGTGATTATACTAATTTAAAATATAATGATTTGATTTTGTAAAAAGTTTACGCATGCATGCATGCAATTGCAGGTTTATGCAGTAATATAATTTTCCTTATGCTTGTATGTCTTTTTCGCCTCGAGGTCTTGGTCGAGTCCACATTCATCTATTTTGATTAATAAATTTTCACCGTCATATTGTGGAGTAATAACCTTTTTGGTACCCGTTAATAAGCATGTTTCTTGTCGGTTTCTTATATTTTGTTTCTTATTTAAAGTTGGTGTTACATCAGTATTATAGTTTTACACGCCTTCTCAGATCCTGCATATAGCAGAAGCTTTGTGCAACTGGGTTTGCCCTTTTTATTATAAAATTATATTAGATTTTGGGAGAGATTAATTCATCATGCAGCAAGAGAATTAAGCACATTTAATGATCATGAAATTAATTTATATATGATTGCAAAATCGATCGTTAATCCCAAAGTACAACCTAATCAAGAAAAGGTCCCAGCCAGTAATATAAATGCAGAGGCAACCGAGCTCGGAGAAAGTGAGTATATCATAGCGCAATCCATCCATCGCTGTCCAACCCCATTCAAGAAATTGACACCAATCCTTTTGCACCTTTCTCCCATCTTGTTTTTCAAATATATTAAGCTAAGAATCATGTAACTTAGTCAAAAGATTTTGGCCAATGACTTATAGACAAACCTTTATGTATGTGCAGGCGCGGTTATGAGCTAAGCAATTGAAATGTTTGCTTTACGCCTCCAATTCCAATAATGGCCCAAATTTCTAGCTCTACATTTATTAATTATAAAGTTTATAATCTCAAAAAAAATTTGCATCCCTATAGTTAATTCCATATTAATAAGTAATTGTACGGAATCACACAATTATCAATCTCTCTCTCTAAAAAAAATGCATCCATTGTATTGTGAATCATTTTCAAATATTATAAAATAAATAGTTTTTTATTTGGTCTTGACAAATTAAATTTTCATTAATTGTGATTTGTAAAAATAATGTCTTGATATTGAAAATTTTCTTAAACATGATATGCATTCTGATATTTATAGTTTAGATTTATTTTCGGAGTTAACAGTCTTAGAAGAAATCGCAATGGTAGAAATTAAAGACTCGGTTAAAAATTTAAAATACTAAATTTAATAATAATAAAAAACTTGATTGTTTTCTCAATTGTTTTACAACATATAGAATATTACTTACTATACCAGTTCCAGTTGCATCTGTAGAAATAAGTTTTTCAAAACTAAAGATTATTAAAAATTATTTAGCAGTTCTAGCAATGGAAAATGATTTATTGGCTAAACTTGAATTCAAAAGTTTAATAAGTAATTTTAGATCAAAAAAATACAAGAAGTAAGTTTTTAGTTTAACATTCACTTTATTATTATTATTATTATTTTCAGTAAATGACTTCAAAAAGTTTGAGCCGTCTTCGGCGTGTGTGCGCTGTGATTTACAATCATCTTGTTGATATTACCAATAGAAAACATATATAAGAATGAATTGAAGTCCTTGTGTTTTGTGTGTGGTTAGCTATAGAAAAGAGATCGGAAACTCGAGTGTTGAGCCTGAAGGGGGAAGGTCGTGGATGGGTTTTTCTTAGATTCGAGCTCATAGCTGATGATAGAACTAGAAATGATATTTTTTGTTTCCTACTCACGCGAGCCCATATCTTTGCTTTTTTATCAATCTCTAATTCTGATCTTTCTCCCCAATCTGATATTATGGTGCCGATATAAACCGAAATTCCGTTATGGTCCAATTCTAACTGGTAATAAATGGTAGGCTTTGCAGTATTTGATTGATCACAATTCTATATATTCCATTTACTATAGAAGTTCCGAGTGAATTCATCAGAGGAATGGTTCTAATCAAAATAGTTTGTTCTTGCATATCGCTACTGGTTTTCCAAATTAATCTTGCGGATACATATAATTCAGAAGAATATGTGAGTGATTCATACAAAACATTTCTTTCATTTATTAACGGTTTTACCAATTGATATCGTTCCATTTAAATGTAACCCCAAAAATTGTAATTGAAATGTGGGCCCCACATTTTAAAAAAATGCTAACACTCTCCTATCCACGACCCTCCCGGCCTGAAGGACATAGCGTCACTCGTCAGCTTGCAATACTTGTGAGTGAGATTGAGGGTTGTAGAAGTCTGGAAATGCTTGTATGCAACTGGTACGAGTTTCACTTATACACCAACTCAATATTAAAAAACAACTCAATTTAAATAAAAAAAATACATAAGCTAACATACCAATCATTCTAGACCAATCATATTGAGTTTGTCCAAAAATAAGCCCTATCGCAGACGATGGGAATTTCTCCCTAGCAACGGTTGTGGGCCCCACAACACATTTTGTGTCACCAGAAAATAATTATATGGATCGGGTGTTTGTAAGGATCAAGAGACATTAATATGTATGTATATATATGCATATGTGAGTTGGTGTTTATAAGACCGAGTGTATAGAATTATGGCCAAAACCGATGTGTGGTGGGCCCCACACCGGGTGCGGGGAAGAAATTGACATTGTGACGTGAAGGATGTCAGACACTTAAATGCCCATGGAGAGCGAAAAATATAAGAAAAGAAAAATGTAATTCATGTCGCTTACAATCTGTATTCCGATGTTTAGCAGAATAACGCATAACCCCAAGCAGTCACTCATATTTGTGGTCATAGCGAGTTATGAAATTGATAGTTTAGGAAATGAAATGGGATCCTCTTAAGTGATTTTGCAAAATATTAAAATAGAATTTAGAAGGGAATTTTGAAAGATTTTAGGATAAAGTGGAAAAATCGATAATATTGGTGGAGGGCAATGAAAAATAAACTTCTTCGATAATTTAAAACAATAGAATTCCACTTCAAAAAAAAAAAAAACAATAGAATCCTGTAAACTAAACAAGGACATAATTCAGATGAACAACTGCAATGATTCTTAATTAAGCTCAATTACCAACTATATCGCTAAAATTTCATGATCAGCACTTGAAATCATATAAAATTTCACAATATTGTACGCTCAGTTTCCACAATCTGATCAATAATTCTCAAGCAGTTTCTATTCATTGATCTTCCGAGGAGCAGGTATGCATGCCATTCATTGTCCAACACTATTAAGTGAAGGTGGATATATGGGTGGTCATTATTCAATTCAGATATAAAAAATAAAAAAAAGGGAGCGCAGTATAACCCAATGCCTGCATTGTATCCTTCATTCGATTAAACCAAGAATATATTAAACTGAGATTCTGGAGAATCCTATTTGACAACACACTGACCTGAAATACATATAAAAGACTTGCAAAACTTTGCTTACAGAGTAGTGGCTTTAAAGATGAACAAATTGTTATTTCTGATTCATTTACAAATGGAGGGAGCGATGAGCCATATGAATGTTTTGGTTTCTATTCAAAGAATCCACAACCAAAAGCCTCTTTCCCCTCACTTTCTCCAGAAACGCTGTGCCATTAAACCTAGTCATGCACAAAAAATATTACACAAATTAAATTGTGTCTCAGTATACATATTTATGAGTCGAATTAAGCTAAAATGAACCTTGGAAGATCAGAATCACGAGGCTCCCATATCCATATTTCATGTTTCATATCTTTGCTTCTGTACTTCTCACAAGCCTAACCATCAAATCTTTTTTGTCGATAACCTCAGACCAATCAATCAAATATTGATTAATACGTAATCGATCGAACACTATTGAAAACGGCTCTTCTGCTCAGAAACGAAATGTTCCAAATCTTCCTGAAAATTCTTGCTCTCATTGGACCATTTGTATATATATGCATCAGGATCCTCATTCACGCACTATCTTTGTATAAAGGGGTTGACAGTGTTATCAAAAACCCATCATCCTGAAAATAAGTTGCAGCTCGAAACAGTCCTATTATCATGTTCAACTCATCTCACTTCCTTTCTTGCACCTGAAATATTATACTGCAAAACATTCAGCATCAACCTATCCATTTCAAGAACTTATAGTATAAGCTAAATCATCAACAACTGATACAGAAAATTCCTCGTATGCAACCAAACCAACAAGCTGAAGCTTTTCTCACAGTACCACCGCTTTTCTAAGACATCTCACATAGAGCATAAACAATCCCAAAGGATACATTTTCAAAATTCCGAGTTAACAAAATTGAGGATGACATATCAAAGAACAAAATTACCGAATATTTCTAATTTGCGGAAACAATTTCTTATCCCCAGACTAAAAAAACATCATTTCTTGTTATTTTATTCCCCACATAAAATTTTCTCATCTTTTCATATCTCCCAACATAATCATTGCTTTTAACTAAACTTCTCTTTATTTCGCAAAAATCCTCCATTATTATATTATCTTCTAACCCAAAGTGTACTATTTTGAAATTTTGTAATGCAACCATTTCTGGTATGATTTGGCATTTTGAGTAGCAATTGTACCCCCTCAATCAAAACCAAACAGATATTTTTTTTCCAAAATATTTTCTGATACACTTCCACAAAAACTCTCGAATTAAAACTAAACCTTGTATGCACCATTGGTACATGAAATTTTAATATTTTTCTCGTACGTTAGCAACTGATACAGACTAAATTGCTTCAAGCCAAAACCAAGAGCCCATAAGGCTAGGGGAGAGAATGAACATTTTCATACTAGAATTTACCTGGAGTCTTGGAGTCGAGCTAGGAGCTTGGGAAAGAGGAGATTATATCCTCTTGAGTTACAGTGAGCATGCTAGTGAGTCTTTGTAACATCCTTGTTGTTTACTTCAATTCAACTAATATAAACACGAAGGTTTACCGTGTGATTGTCTTGTTCTTTGATATAATCTGTGATTCTGTGGTTGTGTTGTGTTGGATTGTATCAATTGGTCCGGCCTGCCAGATTCGAAAAGGAAGCCTGAGGATACAACAATGCAACGGCGCGATCGGACATGAAGCATGAGCTCTTGAGAAGTTGTTGATTAACCAGGAGGAAAAGAACCAAGAGCGGATGAAAAATTAGGAAAAGAGAATTCAGGAGTGGAAAATTGAGACGGAAAAAAATAGGAGCAAGATCAAAAGTGAGATGGGAATGATGGCGAAATGGATTAAGGGGAGCAGTCAGAAGGTGGGTGGTGAGAACAGAGAGGAAAGCACAGGAGACAAGGGGCGTTGGGCGGAGGAGGTACGGAGGATGAGGAGCGGGAATTTGGAAGAAAGGATGCGAATGAAGGCTTACGACATACTCTGAGGAGATTGGATTTACCCGTATTCATTGGGAATGACCAGCTCGGATGGCTGGTGAGGGCGGATCAATACTTTGATATGACTCCCGCAGACAATAGAGTTCAAATGGCGTGTGTCTGCGTGGCCATGCACTGGTTGCGATGGGTGAAGTTGATAATTCCGAATTTAGCATGGGAATTGTTGCAATGTAAGCTACTGCGGAGGTTTAGTGGAGATGGAGTGCACAATCCCTACCAACAGCTAGCATCCTTGAAGCAAAAATCACTGACCGTGAGGGAGTACATTGAAGCCTTTGAAGCATTAGTTAGTAATGTGCAGGAGCTGACTGAGTAGCATTACATTGGGTATTTTCTCAATGGTCTACGAAGGAGCTACGATGTAAGGTGGAAACACACCAACCTATGGCAGTGTTGCGGACTATGGAGCTAGCATGGGCTGTGGAAAAATAGGTGAATGGGGGCAAGTCAGTAAAAAGGGAAAAACGGTGATACCGGTGGGAGAAGGATGGGCTGCCACTTTTACACCAACCAGAATTGTAAACTACTCTAAACCATACACATACCTCCTACAAAAAAATACCCAAAACCATAGCAGTAACCAGTGGGGAGGGGGGATGAGTAACAAAACCAAAACAAACCCAAATGAACAACACACACACACCACCCCAACAGTTTTTGGAAACCTTTTATATGGTTGTGGGTGGGGGGGTAACCACGAGGGGGGCATACCCTTTCACACCAAGAATTTTTTTGAAAAAAAAAAAGAGAAAGGGTTGTGTTATCGATGTGATCAGTCTTACCACCCACAACATCAATGCCCTGGAAAGTCACTTAAGGTAGTTATCTTGGCTGAAGATGAGGAGGAAGGAGGTGTTAGAGGAAGGAAGGAGCGTGAAGTTGGGAAAGGAGGGGATGGTGAAGTCAGGTAATTGGAATCACCCTTATATTCTGTAAGGGGGATTTCTGAACCTAAACCATGAAGGTAGGGGACACGTGGCTGGAAGACCGATAGTAGTGATGATTGACAGTGGGGCCAGCCACAACTTCCTATTGGAAAAATTAGCAAAAGAGTTGCACTTAACAGTCACGAAGACACCAGAGTTTGGAGTCAGTTTGGGATATGGTCACCGAGTTACATCAACGGGAACTTGTGAAGAAAAAGTTGTAGTCCTTCCTATGCTCAGTGGCAGTGAGGGGCTTGATAAATTTCTTGGTCAATTTGAAGGAGCAATAGATAGCGACTTTCCAAATTACCAGGTTGGATTTGATTCTCTGCACCAAGTTTTGTGTTTAATTTAAAAAACCAAGCCAGCCTTTAGAAAGAGAAAGTTGTGAAGTGAATAAAATCCCAAGCCCTAGCCCTTCCCATCGCCGCCTTCCGGCGAGGCTCTCCTATCATACCCCCGACCTTGCGCGCACAATTACTATGCTTCGCACATCCGCTCCGGTTTCCGTCATGGTCCGCTCCAATCTATCATGAGCTCGAGTAGCGTCACCATCGTCTCGACCCGGAACGGAAGGTCGAGCCCCACCCTTTCAAACCCTTCCCGAGGGTGAGAGACCCCTCTCTAGGTTTCCTGAGTGTCAGGCTAAGGGTCAGCGCCGCAAAGGCAATCTTTACTATAACCCTAGCTCTTTCCGGCCGTTTCAGCAGCGACCAGTTCCGGAGTTTCTAAGGAAGTTCACAGACAACTCGATTCTTCCTTCTTTAACAATTTCCCTGAGGATTGAAGGTTGAAGAGATGAAACAGACCTTGCAGCTGGGAGTGGTGCGTGAAGTTTTTATACCAAAGAAAAGAGACATTAGGGGGAGGATGTTCGGCTTTGTAAGATTTCAAGGTGAAATTGAGGTGAACAGGATGGGGGGAAAAGTATCAGATTTGGATAGGATCCCATAGACTCGTAGTCAATGTCCCTCGATTCAATCGAGATAATCCTGTTGCGGCTGCCAGAAGAAAACCTGTTTGGGCTGATCCGAATGATCCGGGCAATAGGGATGGACGTTCCTATTTGGAAGCATCTAATGGGAAATCTCGGGGTATCGAGTCATCAATCAAGAGGCTATTATTCAGGACAGAGCTGGTTTGATATACAAATCGGAGGCTGAGGATAGACAATGGGTGGAGGGGTGCCTTGTTGGTCATTTGTATAACCATGACAGTAGAGCTGATGCAGAGGCAGACTTCAAGTACAATGGGCTCTCAGGAACCAGAATCATTCCTATGGGGGGATCCAGAATTTTAGTGTTCAATGACAAGAAGAAACTTCTGTCTGAATTGATGCGTGAGGGAAAAGAATGGTTAGGTATGTGGTTTAAGGAAATTAGCGTGTGGGATAATTTCAATTTTCCGGAAGTCCGTGAAGTATGGATTAAATGCATGGGCATTCCACCTCAAGCTTGGAGCCTTCGTTTCTTGAGACTGGTCGCTCGATTGAGGTCAGCAAGGATACTTTGCAGAAAGATCATCTCGATTTCGGTAGAATCCTTATCTCCACCTCTCATCCAGAATTCGCCAGCAACTACTCTAAAGGTGGAGATTGATGGAAATGTTGTCCCCATTCATGAGGTGGAAGATACATCGAATCTAATCGTAGAGCCTCTGTATGACTTCAGTAGTAATGGGAGATGCAATCCCAAAGATGTTTCTAAGAGTTCTCCATCCTCTGACTCAGGCTTTTCTGAGGGGGTCATCCCGGAATCTATTCTGGAAGGGTCTAATGCTCATCATTTAGTTCAAAAGAAAATTAGTTAGGATATTGGACGGGAGGGCAAATAGGAACTTAAGGGAAACGATATCCAGAGTGGCCTAAAGGAGGATTTCAGCAGGATCGCGGAAGAAGTGAGAGTGATTGAGGATGAAGTTAGTCCGAATGTGGCAGCAGAGAGAGAGGTTGAGAACCCTACTTCCCAGCATTTTGAACCAATAGTAGTTGTTGTAAGAGAAAAGGGTAGTGCTAGCGGAGTGGGTAAGAGGGTTCAATATTGAGTCCATAGGCGGGAGCAAATTTTTTAAGTCAGTAGGGGGAGGTTGATTCAGATAGTGGGACTAACGTTAATCAGGTTCCAGACAAGATTTACAGTAGAAGGAAGGTTTTGTCTAAAAATAAGAGGAAACAAATGAGTAGAAGAAGCAGAAAAACGTAGGATATAATGGAAAAAGGCAAAAGGAAGTACTTCGCGGAGGGTTTGTGCTCGGAGGGGGAGGTGGATATTCTCGTGAAAGATCGTAATAAGCCTAAAGATAAGCTTAAGGAGGAGACAACGAATTCAAGTGCTGGTAGAGACTTTGACGGGGATCCGACGGAACGGTGGAATTTAGGGAAATAAATTGGTATTGTGGGTCAAGGGAAAGATAGGGAGATCATTGCTCGATTGACTAAGATAGAAAGCAGGGACGTTGAGGCATTGGAAAGACAGAGGAGTCGGAGTGGATATGGAGGGGATGTCGCGGGTTCTTTATGAAGATAGTAATCAATACTCGAGAATTAGGGGGGAAAAGAAAGGAACTAAGGGATCTCGTTAGCAAGGAAAGAATTGATTTCTCTGTATTCAAGAAACGAAACTCGAACTCATGACTAGGGACATCTGTAAATCGGTTTGGGGGGAAGAGAACTTCGATTGGGCCTATAAGGGGGCAGAAGGTTCAGCGGGTGGGTTACTCAGTGTTTGGAGAGTATCAGCGTTCTCAATGGAAAGTTGCTGGGGAGAGGAGGTATTCTTGGGATTGAGGGTTTTTGGGTTAACGATAGAATCAGATGCTCCATAGTTAATATGTACTCGCCGGGGGATTTTGTGATGAAATCACAACTTTGGGAAGCCCTTCGTCTCAAGCTCGAGGGCCAAGAGGAGGCGAGATGGTGCATCTGTGGAGATTTTAGTGTGATCAGAAGCTCTAATGAGAGGAGAGGCAGGAGTGATTTGTTAATCATCGTGATCTTAGGGGGTTTGACGCTTTCATTAATAATTCAGGGCTCATTTATTTACCGTTGATCGGCAGAAAGTACACTTGGTGCCGTCCTGATGGTTCATGTGCCAACCGTCTGGACAGATTTCTTATCTCTACCAAGTGGCTTCATCAATGGCCTGAAGTTACGCAGTGGGGATTACAACGTTCCTTCTCCGACCATGGCCCTGTTATGCTTAAAACTCATGTGGTGGATTGGGGGCCTAAACCATTTGATTCGTGGTTGCGTCATCCTGAATTTAAGGACTTTATCATCAATGAATCGAGAAGTTTTAACATTCAGGGTTGGGAGGGTTTCATCCTTAAAGAGAAGCTGAAATTGTTGAAAAATAAACTTAAGCACTGGAATAAAGAAGTTTTTGGGATGCTGGACAAGAATATCGCGGAATCCAAGTTAGAAATTCAGGTTTGGGACGATTGTGCAGCTCTAAGAGATTTATCATCAATCGAAGTGGATCTAAGAAGGATTGCCATGTCGACAACACAAGGATGGAAGATTCTCGTCTGTTTCAGAAAGCGAGGGTGAAATGGATTAAGAAATGGGATGTGAACTCTAGCTTCTTCCACAAGTTTGTTAACCGAAGGAGAAAGAGAAATGAAGTTTTGGGACTGGAAATTGATGGTCATTGGGTGGACTCAGTTGAGGGGCCGAAAGCGGAGGTCCACAGACATTTTGCAGATCACTTTAGTCAGCAAGCATTTGGCAAGACCTCGACTCCAAGGGATCGCTTTCAATCAATTATCCTCATCTGACAATAATGGGCTTATAGCGGCGTTTTCCGAGGAGGAAGTTAGGGATGCAGTCTGGAATTGTGATAGCTCTAAAAGTCCATGTCCGGACGGTTTCAATTTTAACTTCATCAAGTCATTCTAGGGGGGTGATTAAAGGGGTAATCTTTTTTTATTGTGCTTATCACTAAAAAAGATAATCCTACTGAGAATATAGACCGATTTCTGGCTGCGCTTATAAGATTTTAGCTAAAGTTCTCGCTTCTCGGTTAATTCTTGTCTTAGATAAAGTCATTTCGGAGAATCAAGCTTTTGTGGGGCAACATCAAATTTTAGATGGGGTTCTGATTATCAGTGAATTGATTGATGAGATGAAAAAGAAACAAAGAAGAAGGATCATTTTCAAGGTTGACTTTGAAAAGGCTTATGACTCGGTTAGCTGGGATTTTCTAGAGCAGGTTATCAAATTGATGAACTTTGATCCTAAGTGGTGTGGATGGATTATGGAGTGCGTTTCAAGTGCTAGAGCTTCTGTGTTTATCAATGGGAGCCCTTCGTAGGAATTTGCCCCGCATTGTGGTCTTAGACAATCCTCTTTTCTCTACTTGATTGTAGCTCAAGCTTTGAGCAAGATGATTTTCAAAGCGATGGACACTAATTTGTGATCTCTAGCTACAGTTGGCATGAATGAGCTGCAGATATCCCATCTCCAATTTGCAGATGACACCCTTTTGGTTGGAGATGCTACAATGGACAATGCCTTAATCTTCAAAGGGGTTTTGCGTTTTTTCGAGATCGTGTCAGGGCTTAAGATTAACTTCAACAAGAGCAGCCTCATTGGCATCAACATGATCAGCACAGGTTGGAATTCTTAGCTAGCTATCTTAACTGTGGTGTTGAGGAGTTACCATTCAAGTATTTAGGGATCCCAATTGGATCGAATGCGAGGTTCAGTGATGTGTGGAACCCACTTCTCGAGAAATTTCGTAAAAGGTTGGCTTGCTGGGAAGACCAGAGTTTATCTTTGGGTGGTCGTATGATTTTTCTGAACGCGGTGCTATCCTCTTTACTTGTCTACTTCTTTTCTTTATTCCGAGCTCCAAAGAAAGTTTTAGCCAAACTTAAATCTCTTCGGAGATTGCAGCCGGGAAACATCTTCGGTTAAATGGTCCGATATATGCAAATCTAAAATCAATTGGGGTTTGGATATTAGGGCTTTAGATTCTTTTAATAAGGCTCTCTTGGGGAAGGGGGGTTGGGGGATGATCAATGGGGGCGACAAATTGTGGATCAATGTCTTAGAATCCAAATATGGACATCTCAACTAGGAGTCTTTGGCTTTTTGGGGGGAGGGGAGAAGGCAGTCTCAATCTTTTTGGTGGATGGACATTCTGAAAGTAGTTTTCAACGATGTGTCGGGTTGGTTTAAGGAGGGGTTGGGTAGAAAGTTAGGTGATGGTTTGGATACCAAATTTTGGAGAGACATTTGGTTGGGGGATGAGAGGCTAGATATCAAGTTTTCTATGTTGGCATCTATAGCTAGAGATCGTGACATTTCAGTGGGCAAAATGGGAGCTTTTGTAGTGGGGGGTTTGGCAGTGGGCGTGGGATTGGCGTCGAAATCTGTTTTCTTGGGAGGGGGTTTTACTTAACGAGATGCTTCTTCTTATCGACAGGTTGGCTTTGGATCCAGATAAGATCGACAGCTGGGTATGGCGATATGACCAGTCTGGTTGTTATTCGGTATCATCGGCGTATTTGATTATTCAAAACGAGGCGCCACCGTCGGATGACCTGACTTCGTCCTACGCCGCAATTTGGCATACTGCAGCTCCGAACAAAGTGGCTGCTTTGACGTGGAGAATCATTAGAGATCATATACCCTCTAAATAGAACTTGAGGCTTCGAATGATCCGATCAGGGCGATTTCTGACGCATGCGAATTTTGCAACTTGGAAATGGAATCTACTAAGCATCTATTCTTCTCTTGCCCAAAGGCGTATCTATTGTGGATGAACTGTTATGAGTGGTTGGGAATGCAAGTGGTTCTTCATGAAGATCTTGTTTCCCATCTTCAACATCATATTAATCTTTGGCTTCACCGTAGAAATGGGAAGGATTGGATTGTTATTTGGCTTGCTATGGTATGGACCTTATGTGACGCTTCAGGGCGTGGTTTGGGAGCTGTTTTAATGCAGGAAAGGAGCTCATTGCTTACTTCAGCAAAGCTCTAGCCGCGAGAGCATTAGCCAAGTCTGTGTACGAGAAGTAATTAATGGATTTGGTTCTAGCCATTCAACACTGGAGGCCGTATATTTTGGGGAGGAGATTCACGGTACTTACGAATCAAAAGGCTTTGAGGTACTTAACACGACAAAGAATCACAACTCCGGACCAACAAAACTGGTTGGCCAAGTTGTCGGGCTACGATTTCGAAGTAGTATATAAAACAGGGATTACCAATCGAGTGGTTGATGCACTATCTCGAGTTGGGATGGAAGGGAGTTGGAATGGAGGGGGAACTGCAACAACTGAGTATACCTTACTGGACTGGAGGAGAAGAGATCTCTGAAGCGGGTGGCAAATGACCCAGCATTGAAAAAATCAATGCAGGGCTGAACAACCACAAGAGCCATCACCGTACTCGATGGTTCGTGGTCAACTATATTACAAGGGACGCAAGGCTATCCCAACCGGGTCAGAATTGGTGGGGCGTTTAGAAGAATATTATAGAACTCCTATGGGTGGACATGCTGAAGCCTATATCGAAGATTGGCCTCGAATTTGCATTGGAATGGATGAAAAAAGATATTTCGAGCTTGTGGCAAAATGTGATGAATGCCAGCGCCAAAAATACCAAGCCTTATCGCCGGCAGGGTTGTTGCAACCATTTCACATTCCAAATGCGGTATGGGAGGACATAGCGGTGGATTTTATCACAGAGCTTCCAAAATCAAGAGGATTCGAGGTTGTTGTGGTGGTGGTAGACCGATTATCAAAATATAGGCAATTTATTTTACTGAATTATTTGCGAACGAGGGTGGTGAGACTTCATGGGGTGCCTCGCTATATCATAAGTGATCGGGATCCAACTTTTATCGGTCATTTTTTGTCCGAGTTTTCCAGGTTACTGGGGACAAAATTGAGGATGAGTTCCGCATATCACCCCGAACAAATGGGAGGTCTGAAGTCCTAAACAGATGCCTGGAAACGTATCTTAGGTGTTTTGCATCAGAGCAACCTAAGAATTGGGCTGAATGGGTTCATTGGGCGGAGTACTGGTACAACACCGGTATTCATTATGCAATCAAGGCCACCCTTTATGAGATTGTTTATGGGAGGGCTCCATCAACTCTCGTACATTTATCTACCCGGGGAAACCTACGTAGAAGCAGTAGCCAAGGAGCTGGAAGAACGTGTTGAGATGTTAAAGCAACTCAAATATAATCCAAAAAGGGCTCAACAACACATGGAGAAGAATGCAAACACACGGAGGAGGGATGTCCTCATTCGAGCCTGGGGTGATGGTGTTTGTGAAGCTGCGTCCGCATAGGCCAATCATTCTGGCCCGGAGAGTAAATCGGAAATTGGCCGCATTTTTTTTGGGCCCTTTGAAGTGATTCAGAAGGTGGGAATTGTGACTTCACAGATTAAAAAGGTTAGGGGAAACTATGAAGCTGATGCACAATTGCCAAGGAAATTGGAAGTGGAGATGGAACTCACAACGAATCCCAAGCAGGTACGAGAACATAGGACTGTACAAAAAGCAGGTGAGTGGGCAGATCAAGTGTTGGTACATTGGGAAGCAAAGCCTAAAGAGGAAGCCACTTGGGAAGAATCACAAGTGACCAAGAAACAGTTTCCCTGGTTTAGCCTTGAGGACAAGGCTTGTGAGGAGGAGAGAGTATTGATACAGACCAAATTACTTCAAGCCCAAACCAAACCCAAGAAGAAAAGCCACCCTTTGAAAGCTTATCAAAGGCGCGGGAAAAAGAAGCACGTGAATTAGAGGGGCGTTTTCATACTAAAATTTACCTTGACTCTTGGAGTCGAGTTAGGAGCTTGGGCAAGAGGAGATTATATCCTCTTGA
This sequence comes from Haberlea rhodopensis, assembly GCA_907163345.1. Classification (NCBI taxonomy): domain Eukaryota; kingdom Viridiplantae; phylum Streptophyta; class Magnoliopsida; order Lamiales; family Gesneriaceae; genus Haberlea; species Haberlea rhodopensis. Next base: position 24,223,424 of record CAJQUN010000004.1, on the reverse strand, counting down.
GTAACAGTGACCATATTAGTGAGTCTTTGTAATTTCCTTCTTGTTTCCTTCAATTCAAGTATACAAACACGAAGATTTACCATGTCATTGTGTTAATTTTAAATATAATTTGTGATTATGTAGTTGTGTTGTGTTGGATTGTATCAGCAACACAGTCAAGAACTTAAATAAAAAACTTGAACTCTCTTACAAAACAAACAAAAAATTACGAGATAATGGACATAACAAGCAGATTGCACAATCATACCATTCACGTTGCAAACCAAACAAAAAATCTATATGCACCGAAGTGAAACTCAAAACAAGTACTCTAAGGGACATATTCACTCATAAATCCACCTTTTTCGGTCCCCGTCTTGGATAATAATATACCTTAGTCAAATATTATCATAGATCTATGGGTGAAAGGGAATATTCTTCCAAAAAAATTTGAAATAAAAGGCTTTCCATTGAAGAAATTGAAGTCCCAAAATAAGTAATGGCATACCTTTGTGATTCCTTCCAATGCGCAGCTGTTCTCCTCAGGAATGAACAAGGGTTCGGCCTTTGTTTCTGCAGTTTTTCCCTCTCTTCACTGTACGATTTGATTTTAAAATCGAGTTTATAGTTTCTTCTCTATCCTCTCCAGTTTCATTTCTTATATACGTACAAAATAGTACAAAGCACCATCTTATTCTCAACTTGGGCTTTTGCCTTCAAAACTGACCCTCAAAAATATGTAAACATAGGCTTCCAAAATTGGGCCTTCTTGAATCACGCTTTTCGAAATCCAAGGAATAAAGGGTCAAACAAACAGGTTTTGGTGTCACTTAACAGGGATACAAGAGAACGTTGTTTGAGTATGTCAACCAAACAGACTCACGAGGAGTCTGAAAAACTAAAGAACATTGTGACTTAAGACCACAGCATATGAGGAATTCTAGACCGAGTTCCGGTGCTGATTCTGCGCAGGCCACCAGCAGAATCTTGGAATGAAAGATCAACGTACCGTGACAGACAGATAATTCTGAGCAAAACCACAACATAATTGGACTCTCAATCTTCTAACCCTTGTATCTCACCCATCATGATCCGATTACTCGTAACCTTAAATCCAAGAAGTGCAGGATCGATCTGTCTACCTTTCTTCCCCTTCTTTTGTTGCTTCGTGATCCCTGCCCCTGCATCACCCCATCTGATGACTCCGAAATTCCAGTTAGCTTGAGCTTGACTTTCTTGATATGCCGGGTGATTTCTTAGCGTTGCTTTTAAGCATGTCACTGAATGATGTCTCCAACACATCAGCGATGCTACCAGATGAATTTCGTCCAAATTGAGCGTCTTTTCCAGGATCATCTGGATTTCTCATATTATTTCCTCTTGTTTCTCTCCTCATCCCTAAAGCCAAAGAAACCAGCAGCAAGTCGACATAAAGAAAACCCAAAAAGCTGTTTAGAGCAATAAACCATGATGATAATAAACAAATTCCAAATCAATGATCTTTATATGCACAAAAGCAAATATAGTGTACTATCCCTCAACGATGAAATCAAAGAAAGCAGGGGACAATGTTATTACTATAATTGATGTGATTAAAGGTGTCAATCCCATTAAGTATGAGAGAATCCACTAGGCACCCAGTATCATGCCTACTAGCAAATCTAGGTAGTCCAATATAAACATAAACATTCAAGGGAAACTGAAGATCCCATCATCCACACATGCAGCCGAAATATCACCTCCCTCAAATCCACCACAACGAGGAAAAAAGAATTGAGTACAAGAAAGGTGGGGTGCCCAACTGAAATATCCAGGTACCATAAAAATTTATATGGCTGCAAAATCATGTACGGGGAAGAGATACATTTTTCTAGGAAGAATAAAACCAAACACTGAAATGGTTCCTACCATCAGAAGGTACAGTGTATGAGAGACCTTTTCCCCGGACACCTGGATCAGCAACTACGACAGGCAACCCCTCTATAGAAGATGAAGCTAGTGAAACAGGTGGATGCCTCAGAAAGGAGTTTTCAGGTTCTTTGAAACTGGAAGATCGTAACCTGGTTAAAAAATGAGGGTAAGAAAGGCGTGACAAAAAATTGAAACCTAAACAAACGATGATATCATCAATAAATAAAGACAGCCAAATCAACAAATGTGATCCCAGATTATGCAAAAACAGTAAGTTCATATGCAACCATAAAAATCAACACATCCTTTGCATTCCATCGAACCATCCTACACAAAATTAGTCGTGATTGCACAAACATCAGATTTAATAAACAACTCCTCAGAAGAATGGTCCTACATAATATTTCTCCACTCAGTAATTTCGCTTTCCATACATATCCAATAGAAGTCACACCATAGTCCATACACAGATTTTAAATTATTTCAATACAGCAACTTCTGTGGTTAAAGAGTAACTGAGAGGCAGTTTGCTCTCAAAATCATGATTTTCAATTGTCAAAGAAATTCTAAAGAATTCGAAATCAAAGCCATAAATCAAAGCTTTTCCATGAAAGTAGCATAGTTTCTTACCTGTCCCCAGCAGCATCGTCCAAAAAAGAATCAGAAACACCAATCTTTATGTTGTGCAATCCTGATCATTATTAGAACACAGCTTGAAATTAAAATAAAAACAAACTAAAATGACCAAAAAATCCAAGAAAGATAAAAAAATTTACCATCAGAGCCAATTGAAGTGATTCTGCTTAGTACATTAACGGGTATTTCCCCTTTTTTTACACTTGCAAGGCCATCCTGCTCAGCTATGTCCTCTAGAACATCTGGAAATATCCCCTAAATACAACCACCATTTAGAATCAGTAAAATCTGCTTACCCCTGCATCTGAGAAGGTTAGTTTAATAGATACCTTATCATTCATGCTAGAGTCATTGTATATTACCAGAGAATTGTCTTCAGCCTCAGAAGCAATCGCTCCTCGTTCAACTAAAGCTCCAGCTGTAGATCTAAAAGGCAACCCACAAGTATCCAGAACGCTGCTTGTCCCATCACCCAGTCGACTCTGAGGTGGCCCACTTGAATAACCATACAAGCGAACATCGAAGGATTTTCCAAAACTTGTTTCTTGATCCGAAAGAAGACTAGATGAATTGTTGGTCGTGCTTGAACCAGAATAGTCACCTAAAGGTATCCTTGTCTTGGGTGGTCTCCCATTGGTCACATCGAGCCTTTCAGATGACAGACTGCCAGATTTCTGAGTTAATAATTCCATAAGCAAACGCTTTGAGCTCAT